>LLKJ01003490.1:0-40503 GCA_002242865.1 Clarireedia sp. CPB17
CTGCAGCTGCAGCTGCAGGAACTTCTTCGGTGACTGCTGGGAGATAGTCCGTAAAGATCTGGTAAATGCACAGAGTGCAGTAAGCAAAGAGTAAGGAACTCTCTACTGGATTTCCTCTGCCACTACCGATACCCCAGGCGCACAAAAAGACCGAGCAAGTCATAGTGATCCCTATCAGCGTAGAATCGACATTGCTAATCTGTGGGAAGGCTGTAATGCGGAACAAGAAATACACGGAGCTTGAAATAATTGATGCGGAAAGTATAAGTAGACCGATCTGTAAGCTGGTTAGCACTGCATTAGAATTTTGATGCAAAACACTTACCATCCAAGTATCACTTCTTCGGTTGACCAGATATCTTGTGATCTGGCCAGCTGCCTGGATCACTAGTAAAGAGCAGAACCCTTCTGCCATCTGGAATCTATTCGAGTGTTAGCTTAGCTGAGCATAACTGCAGATAAAGCAAGCATACGGAACTCTTAAAGGCTCGGCCGATCCACATACGAGGATATGGAAGAGAGCCATAGGACTTCAGATCGACAAACAAAATAAGAATCTTAGTATGATGTACTCACAGTGGGGTTGAATATCGCAGCACTTTATCCCACGTTCCCACAGTCAACATTTCAAGTAGACCTCCATAGCCAAACACCCATTCCCTCACATCCTTATCCTTTGCGCGTTTGCCGTCAAAGGTCCTAGAAACCCAGCCGCCATCACTGTTTGCATCTACTGCAAACCGGTTCATACTCCATATCAAGAGCCCCGGCAGTATAATCCATTGCGACATAGCAATCATCTGAACAAGAGTCCATCTTAGCCTCGAATGGTCGGGCGTCGCAAGTTTCAAAGTTGAGTAAAAGAGGTAGAATCCGAACAGGCTCAGAGAGAACGCCAGCCCGCATTCTCGGCCCCCGACATCAAAAGATATAGGTATGGAAAGGATGATCGAAAGGAGGAAGATCGAAGACGAAAGCACGCGAAATAACCACATTGGCGCGGATTGCGCCGGAGCGTGCGTTGAAGCGCGCCCTCAGCTTCGGCCTGTACTTGTGGTCTGGTCTCGATCTCTGACTCTTGCCAGCTTGGTTCGCAGGTCGCGTCAAACGCGTCTCGTTGCTGAAGTTATCGTACGACGTTTCGAAATTTGTCGCTTCTATGACGTTTTTTTAGTCGAACTGATTTACCTCCCCTCTCTCATACGTCCTTATCAGTTCGTAGCGAAAGCGGTATGGGTCCTTTGTATCTGTGCGAAGCCGATAGCAAAAAGCGTAGCGAGGTGACTTTCGATTTGTGTGAAGGTATTCGTGCCTTCACCCTTTCTTGACGACGATAATTTTGGACAGAAAGGCAGCGCAATGGGTGTCTTGAATAGGCAGCCCTAAATCCAATGATCTGGCTTGTCGCGTGCCTGGTAGATGACGGGGATCTGCCGATAACAAAAAAATTGAACCCGATCGTCCCTGATTTTCTTGATAATTGATAGAATCTTGTAGGAAGTTGGCAATTTCTGCTGGAAGACGTAGGAGCCAAGCAATTCGGGACGGGAGAAGAACAGTTGTCAGTGAGGATACAAGAAGTGATTCGTCTCGTACTTGAATATATTCAACAAAAGAAACGAATGACACAGTATCTACTACCAGAAGAATTCGAACTGCCGTACAATACAAGGGTGACAATTTTGGGTATTTGAGAAAGTCGAATTGTGGGAGATTAACTTAAGCACATGCAAAATGGAAATTGTAACCTTACAGCACCCGCCCGTCCACCAGCAGCTCTGTACGCGACGGATTTGTACCGTCCTTCCGCTGTTTGTATTAAGCTAGCCTAGCCTGAAGTTGCTGCAGAGACTTGGGCCCCTCATTGTCGACTTTTGCAGACCCCTCATAAATCTCCACAGGATTAAGCAAACAACAACAGATATATATTTGAATGTTTAGAACTTTTAGCAGAATGGCAGAAGTAACCGCAAAAAGACTCAAGACCTCTCCCATCGCCATCGGCACACATAATGGCCATTTCCACGCCGATGAAGCCCTTGCGGTGTACATGCTCCGTCTTCTCCCCACCTACCAATCTGCACAACTGATTCGGACTCGCGATCCCAAACTTCTGGAAACATGCCACACGGTGGTGGATGTGGGTGGAGAATACAACGACGAGACGAAGAGATATGATCACCATCAGCGCACCTTCGATACCACATTCCCCAATCGTCCGACCAAACTTTCCTCTGCTGGTTTGGTGTATATGCATTTCGGAAAAGCTATCATTGCACAGCATCTAGGTGTATCTGAAGACGCCGAAGAAGTCAACGTTATCTGGAGAAAAATCTACGAGAACTTCATCGAAGCACTAGATGCCCACGACAACGGCATATCTGTCTACGACCCCGAGGGCATTGCCGCTGCAGGACTGGAGAAGAAATTCAGCAATGGAGGATTTTCGCTAGGAGCTATGGTCTCCAGACTCAACCCCAACTGGAACGATCCTGTACCCGCAGACCCAGTCGAAGCCCAGGCAGTTGAGGACGCCAAGTTCCTTGTTGCCAGCACAAGAATGGGCGAGGAGTTCTCGAGGGATCTAGACTACTATGCGAAGTCATGGCTACCAGCACGAGGCATCGTCCAACAGGCGTATGCCAAGCGTCTGCAATACGACTCGAAGGGTAGAATCCTGGTCTTTGACGGACAATCTGTTCCGTGGAAGGACCATCTCTACACTCTTGAAGCACAAGAGAACAGCGAGAATCAGGTGCTTTACGTTTTGTACCCCGAAAGTCCTCGACCGGATGCCAAGTGGAGAATCCAATGTGTACCTGTCAGCAAAGACTCTTTCCAGAGCAGAAAGCCATTGCCGGAAGCTTGGAGAGGATTCAGAGATGAGAAATTGGATGAAATTACTGGTATTGAAGGAGGCGTATTCGTTCATGCTGCAGGATTTATCGGCGGCAATAAGAGTTTTGATGGAGCTAGCAAGATGGCAGCGAAAGCGGTTGATTTGTGATATCCATGAGGTGCATAAAACAAACTATCATGAGGCGTTACGGGGAACAAAATACAGTGGTATAGATAGTCTCAAAAGACAGATCGATCAGATCATGAATTCATTCAATTGTGACAGACAGACGAAGTTCAACATGCTGATATTGACAATCATAAAGCCATCGTTTCGGTTGGTGTGTTGCTGCTCGACTCTCAAGCCATCATATGAAAAGTGAAGATGTACAACGAAGGCCCCATCGCCCCAAACCAATAGTAACCATCACATCGTTTCGTAAACCCAAAAACGCCGAACCCATTTCGTACGCACGCAGCAAACATTTCTCTCCTCCCCCATAACCTAACCGCTGATTGGAATACCCCCCTTGACAGGTGGAGGACTGACCGATTCCTCGCCCTGCTCAACTTGTCCATCTGTCTTGCCCTCACCCTCGTCCACACTAGTCTCCCTGTTCAAGAAACTGCTTTCCTTCACCGGACTCGAGCTCTGCTGGCCCAAACCGAGTCCCGCAATACTATGATGTGTAGCGGTTGAGTTTCCAGCTCCAGTTCCTCCCTGCGAGGAGTTGCTGATACCGGGAGATGATGCATGAGGGATGTTTTCAGGGAGAGGATGTTCGGATCCGATCTTGCCAGTGTCGACGGAAGAGGCCTTGCCGGCTTTGCTCAGAGCATAGTCGCCGGAATCGAAGTATTTGCGCTCCTTGAGTTGTTTGGCTAGGTGATCGGTTTTGCTAGGGAGCTTGCCGTAAAGGCGGAAGAGGCGTTGCTCATCGGGAGAGAGGGACTGTGCGGTCGTGCGAGGTTAGGATGGTGGGCTTGTTGAATAAGATAGGATGAATGAAGGCAGTGAGGGGTAGAGGGAGAACTGGATCACTCACTGAGACATCGATCTTGTTCTTCTGAAGAGGATTCATCTTGGAAATGAATGTCAGGTGAGTGTTGTAAATTTCAAAAGTCGAAAAGGCTGGACCAGTGCGAGTTCTTCGGTAGGCTTGTGAGGTCGAATTGTGGTGCAATTTCGTCTTTGTCGTCGAACAAGCAGAGCAGACTAAGTCGCGGCACGCTTGAACACTAAAAGGTGACGGGGTAGAATTGCCGTGGCCAAGCGGTGCAATGATGGATGTAAGGAGGTAAGTTATTAATTTCAGATTCCGAAGAGAGCGACGTAATGTATTTTGTTTGGTAGAGTCGTTCTCGTTGCAAAGAATTACGGTTCTTATGTCCTTATGAGAATGGAGTGGTTGCACAAGGAATTGGAGCGAGGGGGTTTGAGACTCAGAGACAGAGACAACAGCTCAGCTCAGGAAGAGAGCCGATAACAATTTTAGCTTTTGGGCTCTTGGTGGGGTTCTGCGGCAGGGTCGTTCTCTGGTCTCGCTTGGGCAGTAAGCTTGGAAATTGGAGCACAAGGAGGGATTGGGAGAGAATTTGCTCGGATCTTGGTGAAGAAGAAATCCAGACCACTCTTGCGTCTTGATCAGAAATCGTCGACTAAATTGCTGCACAAGTTTCGTACGTATAAAGTTCGACGAGTTTTATCCTATAAAACTTTTCCTTTCCCTCCTGTGCCCCCCTTGCAAGCCACGCATGCAGGTTGCTAAACAATTTTCAGATACGCAAAAGATCAACGGGAGGATCATATTCATTGGTTTTCTTCCTAATCACGAGACGACCTTCATTAATAGTTTCCGCATCACCTCTAGACTTGCTCATCACCACACCGTGCATACATTACAGCA
The DNA here is from genome assembly GCA_002242865.1 of Clarireedia sp. CPB17. Taxonomy (NCBI): domain Eukaryota; kingdom Fungi; phylum Ascomycota; class Leotiomycetes; order Helotiales; family Rutstroemiaceae; genus Clarireedia; species Clarireedia sp. CPB17. The sequence continues at coordinate 4,746 of LLKJ01003490.1, forward strand.
GTCATCCAGTACATGCGTACATGCGAGTCAGATCCCTATTACCTATAGCAGTATACGAGATACGGTCATTCACCCATCTCTGGAATCAGTTACCCCGCAACAAACCAGAGGCGGTCCTATAATCTAGTGAAGGAGCATTATCCGAATCACTACTCCAAAGCTTCGAGAACAAGCTTTCATTGGTCACTTTTTCCATTGAACTAAAAGTATATCCAAAAAGCTTTTCTTCTCAAGCAAGACACCCTCCAGATGGCTGCCAAAACATACATCGTTGAGCACCTAGACGAAGAGCTGGGCCCATGGTCAGAGCTTGAATATGTCACCATAGCTAAGGAGTGCAATCAGGCCGGCGCAAAGTTTTGCTTGTCCTCGGTTCCTCCTAACTTGGCCTTGCCCGAGGTCTTGAAGGCCGTACCAGGTTTCACAGCAGATGGTCGAAGTGTCGAGACGATATATGCGAGTGATAAGTCTCGCGTCTGCCTGCTTGACCCGGCAGCCACAAAGGAGTTAAGCCCGGAAGATGGCGAAGTTTTCGATGTGTTCCTCTTTGGCGGTATCTTAGGTTGGTAACATGGTTCTACAACATATCAGCCATTTGCTGAAGTATTGAGTACAGGAGACGATCCTCCGAGAGACCGAACTTCTGAGCTTAGGAAGAAGGGTTTCGAAGGTCGACGTCTTGGCCCTATCCAACTAACAACGGATACTGCCGTTCGCTGCACGAGAATAGTCACACAGGACAAAAGTCAGCTAATTCTGCCTCTTATCATCCTTTGCAATTGATGCTAACTAGTATACAGTTCCTCTAGACAAGATTCCGTATGTGGACTACCCGGAACTTCGAATCAACAAGAATGAAAGCACAGAAATGCCATTCCGTTATGTCAAGGGTGCAAATGGTGAACCCATCATGCCAGATGTAAGTCCTCTTTATTCGCAGAATACCTTGATGCAAAGCTGACTGAAGTCACAGGGAATGGTTGATCTGATCAAGAAAGACTCCGAAAAGGGATTCGGTGACATGTTCTAGAAACGAGTATGCCAAAACACCTCCGCGGGAAACCTAACATTGAAGACGGCTAGTGCGGGGTATCCAAAACCCATAAGAATTGAGATCTTTTGAAAGAAGTTGAAAAGCGCCAAATTTTTTAACGCATACTCACGACCATTTAATGTTGTTTACGCCACAGACATGAACGACATGAACAATATGATGTGCCTCTAGCAGGACTCTGTGGCGGTAGTACCTGTATCCTTCGCCAAGGGTCTGAACCCACGACTGTGCGGAATCATAAAAATTGGTGGAGCAAAATCTGTAGCATAGAAAATTAAACGCTTGTTCAAACATGTAGAGCTAGAGGCCTTAGCGGTTTGAGTTGTGGAATGGGCTGGAATGATGGGGCTTCTTCGATTTCCGCATTTTGCTTGACTGTTTCTCCTCGAGTTGTCCTGTCGCAGACAGCTCAAATTTCAAGGACCCTTCTGCATTCAAACGCTATGCATAACCCTTCCCCAACTCATAATGGAAGATTTATACAATTTTCGGCCAATGAGCGTTCATCAATCGCAATTGCCCAAAGAGATGCACAATAAGCTGGAGGGGCTCTTTGTGTGGAGGGTTCGACCAGGCTCTCTTTTGAGATACCAACGCTCTTCGGTATATCTTGTCTTGAAGTGATAAATGCAATTTCAAAGTTCCTCGGAAAACACACTGCTTCGTAACTCACTCCACATAAATTCTATTATTGGTCGTTCCTAACCTCTCGCTTCGTTCTCACCCTGCATCCGTTTGCAGAGAACGGTCTTCAGAGTGGCTGTAACAATTCGCTCAGTATCACTAATAAAACCGAGCCGCGCCTCCTTCTCCATTCACACATCAACAGCCAAACTGTGTCCACAACCCGACATTTCTGCATTTTCATTTCTGGCTCAACTGTATCAGCACATGTTTTGTGCGTGGATAATCGCGACGACGCGATCTGAATAAACCTCTTTCCCCCTTTCCGAACGCCTATCCCAGGCGATAGGACAACCCTTCGCTATGCGCTCCTTCACTTTAGGAGCCCGTCCGGCTCTGCTGACGGTATGGGGTCTGCTGTCGGCATCACTGATGCCTTCAGTAACCAATGCAGCAACTGCTGGGGATTACTTCGTTCATTCTCTTCCCGGCGCTCCTGACGGACCGCTGCTTAAGATGCATGCTGGGTAGGTTCATTTTCATCACATCAAAATTACAACCAAGCTAATCTGCGCAGACACATCGAAGTCACCCCCGAACATCACGGAAATATCTTTTTCTGGCACTTCCAAAACCGCCATATTGCCAACAAGCAGCGAACAGTCATTTGGCTCAATGGTGGCCCTGGATGTAGCTCCGAGGATGGTGCTTTGATGGAGGTTGGACCGTATAGAGTCAAGGATTCCAACGGGCCAAAGCTTGAATACAATTCTGGATCCTGGGATGAGTTCGCCAACATCATGTTTGTGGATAACCCTGTCGGAACCGGGTTCAGTTTTGTGGACACGGACAGCTATGTTCATGAATTAACGGATATGGCAAACCAATTCGTAATATTCTTGGAGAAATGGTTTGACCTTTTCCCAGAGTATGAGCATGATGATGTAAGTCTACGAAAGCCTTCTATACCATTCGGCGCATGCTAATAAATTGCAGCTTTATCTTGCAGGAGAGTCGTATGCTGGACAGCACATTCCCTACATCACAAAGGCAATTCTCGAGCGCAACAAGAAGCCAGAGGCGAAGCACAAGTGGCAAATGAAGGGAATGCTAATCGGGAATGGTTGGATTTCGCCAGTCGAGCAGTACATGTCGTATCTTCCGTTCGCATATGAGAAGGGACTAGTCAAGCGCGACAGTGATAGGGCAAAGAAGCTCGAATCCCAACAGGCTATCTGTGTCAAGCAGCTGAACGAGAATGGAGGAAGGGATAATGTCGACAATGGGCAATGCGAGCAGATCTTGCAAGATATACTACAAAGCACGCAAACCAAGGGATCGGATGGCAAGATGCAATGCTACAACATGTACGATGTGAGGCTAAAGGATTCGTACCCAAGCTGTGGCATGAACTGGCCTCCGGACTTGGTCAGCGTCACACCATACCTTCGCCGCCCAGATGTTATTGAAGCTCTTCACATCTCCCCAGGAAAACGAACCGGATGGACAGAATGTAATGGAGCGGTCGGAAGCGCCTTTAGAGCGAAGAATTCTAAACCTTCTATTCAGATTCTACCAGATTTGATTGCAGAAGTCCCCACCGTTCTGTTTTCTGGTGCCGAGGATCTCATCTGCAATCATATTGGCACCGAAGAATTAATTAGCAACATGCAGTGGAATGGAGGCAAAGGTTTCGAGATCACGCCAGGAACATGGGCACCACGACGAGATTGGGTATTCGAAGGCGAACCAGCCGGTTTCTGGCAATCCGCTAGAAACTTGACCTACGTCCTCTTCTACAACTCTTCCCATATGGTACCATTCGACTATGCTCGCCGAACCCGCGACATGCTCGACCGATTCATGGAAGTCGATATTGCCAGTATCGGCGGTGCTCCCACCGACAGTCGTATTGACGGAGAGAAGGGCGTCGAGACATCTGTCGGCGGCCATCCCAACAGCACTGCCGCCGCAGAAGCCGAAGAAGAACGCCTCGAAGCCGCAAAGTGGAATGCATACTACAAATCCGGCGAGATTGTGCTCGTCATCGTGATCATTGCCGCCTCAGCCTGGGGCTACTATATCTGGCGCGAACGCCGCCAACGCGCTGGATACGCGGGCATCTTCGGAGGCGACACGCCCATGGCTCTTGCGGGTGCGAGCGGCGGTCCGCGAAACGGCATGGGCGGCATGGAGAATTTCAGACACAAGAGAGCAGCGCGGGATGTGGAGGCTGCGGATTTCGACGAGAGCGAATTGGATGAGCTGCATGTGAAGAGTCCGACGGATGATGTGGATAGAGATCGGTATAGTGTGGGCAGCGCAAGTGACGATGAAGGGGCGGCGGCTCATGGGAATGGAAAACAGGTGGAGAAGAGGACTTAGAGAGGGGATGGTGGAGTGGGCTCTGTTTTCGTACTTGTCTTGCTTGTGTATGTGAAGATCAACTTTACTATACTATACTTTACTTTGCTTGCTTTACTCCATTATCTCGTATATGATGCATTAGTATGGGTGTTTGGGGTCAATATTCATTCGAGTATTGAAATCGGGTGCTGGGATTGGAATTGGAATTTTAAAGGAAATATCATAGTTGCCTGTTACGGCTGAAGACTTGTGTTTGCGGGATGGGTTGGTTTAGATTAGGTAAGAAGGAAGCTGGGTGTGAGATTGTGGATGTAGGAATTTGAAATGAAGGTTTTAATAATGACAACGGAGTTGCAGTGAGTGTGAGGTGATGTGATGGTGATGATGATATGCTGTGTGTAAATTCCTCTTGCTGCCAATATACTCCTTATTTCCAGCCTAAATTCATCAAAGACACGTGGATGACTGAGAACGCGCATAGCAAAGAGAGGTCTGAAGAATAAATACAAGCACATCGTCGCCAATTGTGTGATGCATATTGTAGAAATAATCTGTAGAGGAATAAACAGTCAGACAATCAGCTCTCCAACCAACTGCCAGTCAATCATGATGCACCAACGAATAATTCCCCTCAAGCATCCTCTCATCCCACGAATACACTACATGTCATTACTGGCTATCTAAACCTATCTTTTGGTATTTGATGTCGCTCGTCAAGCAAGTATCCCGAAACGCCTCTCTAATAACTTCTTCGTACATGCTGTGCATACCACTTTCCTATCCTTGCTTTTCCTGCTCGAGGTGTTTTTTATGCTTGGTGTTTCTCCTCTTCTCCATGTGCTAAGTTCATCCAACCAACAGATTTCCCTTAGAGAGTACTTTTCCTGCAATTCAAATGCTTGTTTTCTCATCGCTGCGCATCAGGCGTGGATTTTATGTTGTGCGCCTTTTCCCTTTCCCCCTCTCCTTCGCAATCCCAGCCCTCCCATCTCACTAATCCAACCAACTCTACCTCTTCTTCACACTTGGTCTTGGTTTGCATTCATCAGGATTCACAGGATGAAGCATAATCTTATTCGGATATTGAGCAGTGTTGCTTGCGTATCCCTTACTCCAATCGTAGCTCACAGCATAGGCAAAGATATTACCGTTGTGGTTGAAAGCCGTTGCTGAAATCGTACCACCAACGGTAGGGTATCCCTTCAATCTGTGTTTGGCGATTCCGTCCCAGAAGTGGAATGTGCCATCGGATCCGGCAGTGCTGAATGTGCCGTGGATGGGGTGGAAGGAGATCGCGTTGACGGAGTAGACGTTGGTCATGTTGTTTTGAGGGGGGTCGCGATGGCATTTGAATGAGAAGTTCATGCTGTAGGAGAGATGTTAGTATATAATCTTTGAAAGGGGAATAGCGCCGCTTACCTCGCGTCCTTGTCTTCAACATATTGAATGGCGCATCTTCCTTCGATGCTACCAACTGCAAATCCAGTAGCATCAGGGAACAAGCTCACAACCCTCGTTTGCCATTTCAATGGACTCTGAATGGTCTTCTTGATCTTATCCGGTTGGTTTAGATCAATGATCTGAATGAATCTCTCCGCCGTACCAACGACTAGCACATTCTTCTGTACATCCAATGTGTAGACTTTCTGGCGCATATCAACAGAAACAACCGCGGTGGGAGACCGCATATCCCAGTATTTGACCGTGTTGTCCCAGGACCCAGTCACAACCATCTCGCCGTTCGTTTGCGGTGCTGTGAAAAATCGCACGCTGCGAATAGGTTGGTCGTGTGCAGCGATTTGTGAGACGGTTTGGCCATTCTCGAGGTCCATCAAACGTGCCGTCTTGTCTGCTCCCGCGCCCACGACTTTCTTTCCATCCTATTCAAGTCCGTTAGTTTAACCTCGAAGTTAGGCTGCCCCGCGCGCATGACTACGTACCTTCGACCAGTGACAACTGAGTACCGGAGCTTCAAACTCCATCATGGCTCTTCCCTCGCTCTGCCCCGTGGGCGAGATCTCATAAATCCTCACTTTTTTATCCCATGACGCGACGGCTAAGTGCTCGGAGACAGGTGAAAAAGCTAGGTCCGAGATACTGTCCTCTGGTGGGTTATTGAGCGCGATGTCTTTTGATAGATCACCTAGAGTATTGGCTTGGTTGGCAGTGGTCGTTGTAGCTGCCGCGCCGAATAGTGTAGACATCTTTTGATTATAAAAGAGCGATAGCCCGTTTGATTCGAATACTGCGTCAGCTCGAGACCAAAAAGTCTGTTTGTGGTTGGAACACAATTGCTTCCATCAATATAAATAAAAGCAGTACAGCAGAAAGGCGGCAGCTTCTATTTTCTACCTACGCAGGCTCCAAGGCAAAGCTTCCCTCTAGCGCACCACAGCGTTCGCCGCGGGAGAGACCAATAGCAAGCGAGGCAAAAAGCCGCTAACGCAGGCTCCTAGCGTCCCCACAAAATTTCACTTTCTCTTCGACTACAAAATTATTTTTTCGTCAAGAATCTTTTCTTCCTTTTCTCCTACCATACAACTTCTCGCTCAAAGAATCGCATTCGAAGCACACGAACAGAAAAATACCTTCATTGGTACTTTTCAAATATTATGCTTTGGGAGAAAGTCCCCGGACACCCTGTCTTCACATGAAGATGGGATTGCGGAAACGCGCCGCCATAGAAGCACTTTGCGGCTTCTCTTCTACCAATTCTTCGTTTCGATTTCATACACCCTTCTGCCGTTTGCACTGTCACATGATCGCTTCTAGAACTCGGAGTATGGATGGAAAGAGACCATATGGATAAAGATACGAGTCCGAGCTTCTTCCTGATGTACTTTGAGGTCCGGAAGAGTGATTGGTGATGGGAGGTAGTGGGACTGTTCTTGGTCGAGGTGAGGGGTGCTAATGGTAGGGGAGGCTTATTCGTCGAGATCGATAGTTATGCGATTGCTTTCCTCTTCTTGAAAGGGAGGAGGATGGTAACTCGATGGGGCTTATTCTTGATGCGAGGAGTCCATTACCTTTTTGAGTCTATAGCTTATAGGAAAGCGGGGGTGTTTTCTACGGAAGATTGGGACTCCAAACTCTAAATCTTTCTTTGCCGAAAGATCTGTCCCAGTTCGAGGTCGATTTCATCTCAGAAGCTCTGTCGAAGGAGCTGGATTCGTTGTACTGCGGCTCGTTGGGAAGCTGGTTCAGGTGATGATTACCAAATAGAGTCAAGCACTGATGTGGACCGTGTAAAAAGCGGTTTCCACTCTATGATGACACAAATTGCGTTATGGTATCTGATGAACATTCGAAAAGCTGGAGTTTTCTTTCTGTCTATGCATTTCTATATCTTTTGTTGTGCGCTTGCTTGGCGTCTAGATTGTTGCTTATACCTATTCCAGTTGTTATTCTGAATAGCATAACGATGTAAATGTATAAATATATAAATATGTAATGACGCCGTTCTCCTCATTGCCCCGCCATGACCCTTCGTGATATCAACCGTTAACCCATAAAATGCTGGAATAAATAAGACTCTTTACATCAATCCACCCAACACTACCTTCCCTACACCAGCGACTTCCGTCTTAACACCCTGCCTACTGCTCTCCTCAAACTCCTTCACCACGCCCTGGACAATTATCTTCCTCACTCTTGCGTCCGCCTTGGTGAACATCTCAGCAATCTGCGGACTACACTCCTTCGGTGTTGAGACCAAACTCATCAACCTCGTATAACAATCAATTAATACATCGCATAGCGTTGCGAACGTCTCGTAGAAATCGGGATCAAAAGGTAAAGACGGCGTTAATAAATGGGTGTATTCCTCTCCCGGTAACAAGTCATTGTCGCTCGCGGGGAAGGACGTCGCACTGTTCGTTCCTCCACTAGATGTACTTCCATTAGTGGACTTCGCATCCTCATTGCCTATAGGGAGTCCAATTTCATTAGCAGAGCTGGTCCGCCGTCCTTTATTGCTAGTCGCCGTTGCGCGCTTGAACATCTGAGGGAATCGGCCGCGCGATAGAGAAGATGAGGATGAGCCGTCAGGAGGGTGTATTTGTTGAAAGGCTTCGAATTCGACAAGGAGCGCATTGAGTGTGCGCAGAAATTCGGCTGGACTAGAGGAATTAAGATCGAGTATGGTGGGAAGTGAGAGACCAAGTAGGAGGTAGTTTGTTGCGCGGCGGGCGAGCTTGCGCGAATCGAAGTAGGGCATTCGTTGGAGGTCGGGCTTGTTGAATAATAGAGTATTAAACCAATACACTCTGCCTTCGTGTCTGTATATATCAATCATACGTTAGCCATGTCCAGACATCTAAAGCAAGGGTAGTTTAGAAGAAAATTCTCAAAGCGCATAGAGAGTGTGGCATAGAGGTGATCGTACGCTTTTCGTAGATAGTCCAAAGTCGATATCCTCTTCGACGCCATCTCTTGTATGTGCTGATATGTGATCGTCTCGAGCGTAGGACTGCCCGGCTGCATTGGCGCAAGCACACTCATGCCTGTAGGACCTGTTCCGGTAGATTGATGGCCCGTCCCTGGCCTAGCGAGCATATTGGAGTATGGCGTCGTCGAGGTAAAAGAATCAATACTGGGACTAGGACGGTGCGCATAAGCTGCGCTTGAACTAGCTTCTGCGCTCTCCTCGAGCACGACTCGAGTGTAAGTATCTGCGCTTTTTGCGCCGTCTAGGGGAATTGGAAAGGTCGATGGTACGGCATAGGGATCGACAGACTTGGAGCGTTTCTCCGGCGACGTCGAGGGCGTCAAAAGAGGTATATTGGGTAGAACCGTACTGTGTAGATGCGCCGTCGAATTGTTGCGTCGAGCGTAGCGCGATGTGGAGGAAAAGGAGGTCTTGCGACTGAAGCCCGTTACTAAGGGTCTCGGCTGGGGTTGGTGCGGCGGACTGTATTTGGATTCACTTCCAGGAGAACCTGAGGAAGTGGACGGCCGTGTGGAAGATGTTGGTGTCTTACTGCCCCCAAATAGATTGCCTGTCTTGAATAATCCTCCATTCGAAGGTGTAGTCCGATGCATTGCACCGTAACCCGTATCAATAATGCCTAGTACCAAAATCTCGGCTAAGATGCAAGAACCCGAGCCCAGGATTCCGATTATTGCCCCACCTTCCAGAGATTCTTCTTCAATGATTGTTATAATTCTCCTGCCTCATTCATGGACGCGATGATACTGCTCTTATACTCTTTTTGAAAACATGGAGCAAGGGGAGGTGCAGATCGAGGACGAACAGAAGGGAGGGATATTAATTGCCGGCGGGAAATGACCGATGTTATTATATATATTCAGGTGGAGCAGAAGGAAATGCCGAGTCTCATCTCCCGACTTTGTCCAACCGCAAAAGCAATAAGTTATGAGAGAATGAATATTCGAAAGGAGGGACAATGAGAGATCGCAGGTGAGGTGAGAGAAAAGCGGAACACAATGTACTCGCAGTGGTAGTACCGTGGTACTGTAGGAGCGCAATCTGGAAAGAACTCAGGAAAATGACAGTCGTATCTATATACTTTTCTTCAAGACCCATAGTAAGACGACGATCATGGTACCCATAGTTGTAAGTGGTATTTCGCAAGAACCTCTCGCATCACACATCCAGGCACGCCCGGGACCAATACAGGTTCATCGCTGTCGGGTCAGTAGATGGCCATCTTTGAGACCCCCACGGCTCGCTTCTTGCATCTTGCACAATGCCATGAGAAGCTCCAAAAGCCCTCGAACCAGCGAATCGTTGCTCGAATATGCAGATGCTAGCACAAACTTCTGCCACGGAGGAACTTTTGGTCACAGACAGCACACCTCTTGTGCCTAGGCAGATGCCGCTTTCGGAAGTTGTTGCAAGTCTGGGACCATGACCGGCGAATCTGTGATAAGATTGGGACTGCTCCGTTGGCTTTACCGCTCACCCTGCCCCGCATCGTCCTAACCTTACCGCGCGGAGCATATTTCTCTTCAGTTTTGACACAATCCCTCAAAACAGACAATTTATCAATTCATCTGAGATCATGGCCAACAATATTGAAGAAGAAGGTCCACCGGGTCAAGCTGCACCGGAGATTTTGGAAGATAGGATTTGGGTCGATGGATGTTGGGACTTTTTCCATCATGGTACGCAAAATCGCGAAGTTACCCCTGTCTTCATATATCTCCACGTTGCTGATGCATTATATTCGTAGGACACGCCGGCGCAATGCTCCAAGCTAGACAATTGGGAAACGAACTGGTAGTCGGGATCCATTCCGATGAGTCGATCCTCGAGAACAAGGGACCTACGGTCATGACGTTACAAGAACGGTAATTAGGGACGAACGAGCACTGGACGAGTATTGATTTACTGATTCTACTCCTTAAGAATCGCCGCTGTCGATGCCTGCAGATGGGTTACGCAATCCGTACCATACGCGCCTTATGTTACATCTCTTCCGTGGATCTCCCATTATGGTTGCAAATACGTGGTACATGGGGACGATATTACGTCGGATAGTAGTGGCGAGGACTGCTACCGGTTCGTAAAGGCGGCGGGCAGATTCAAAGTCGTCAAACGCACTCCGAGTATCTCGACAACAGACCTTGTCGGACGAATGCTTCTCTGTACGAGGACTCATTTCATCAAGTCGTTAACGAAGCTTTTGGCTGGGGAGGAGGGTTCTGGCACACCGGGAGAAATAAAAGCCAATGGCGAAGCCATGACTGAGAGAATGCGAATGTATGCTACTGATCAAACGGGCCTTCATCCTGGATCAAGCGTGTGGTTCTGGAACGCGTCAATGGCGGCCAGGGGTAATGATACCGAGAATGAGAAAGGCACATTCAGTTCTTTAATCGAGGGAAGCGCGCCCAAACCTGGCCAGCGAGTCGTCTACGTTGACGGTGGTTTCGACCTCTTCTCCTCTGGTCACATTGAGTTCCTTCGACAAGTTATAAAAGCCGAAGAAGATCTCGCTAAGAAAGAAGGCTGGTATAGCAAGGAGGCAGTACAAGAGCGAACCGGCAAGGGTGAAGACTATGCGCCCTGCTTCGTGGTTGCTGGTGTTCACGATGATGAGGTTATCAATCACTGGAAAGGGGTTAATTATCCCATTATGAACATCTACGAGCGAGGTCTCTGTGTTTTGCAATGCAAGGTATGGCGAACTTCTTAGTGTCTAAGACATCCATCTAACGTTCATCAGTACGTCAACTCGGTTATCTTTGGCGCCCCATTCGCTGCAAATAAGGGTTATCTCACTTCAACACCATGGGGGGTTCCAGATGCCGTCTACCACGGTCCAACCAGCTTTATGCCCTTGACATATGATCCGTATGTGGCAGCTAAGGAGATGGGTATATATCGTGAAATAGGAAATCATGACTTCGCGTCTGTTAATGCTGGTCAAATTGTGGAACGGATCCTGAAGAGCCGAGCTATGTATGAGGAGAGACAACGCGTCAAAGGTGTGAAGGGAATCGGCGAAGAAGCTCAAAGAACACGAGAGCTCATGGAAGACGCGCAACGATTGAAGGAGAGTAAAGCACATAATTAGTTTCAGGATATCAGGCGGGGGCGGTGTCGATGAGGGGCAGAGAGGGGCAGAGAGGGGCTAAAAGTACATAGATTTACCTAATTCTTATGGCATAGAGATACCATAACAGCTGATTGAAAGCATAGCGCAAGCGATTGACCGCTAAACTTCTTCAAAATTCTCGATCGTTTACCGTCACTCAGGGGCAACGATCCATCTATAAGCTTTTTGAGGGGGCTTGTGACTTTTGTAGTTCCGCTTTGAGTGGCCGAGAGTACCCTGGGAAAGCCGTCTATAAGCGGTGCATGAAATTTTATAGCCGCACTCGAGCGAGCATTAAAATGCCAAACGACATCATATCTCCACAACTTTCGCGCCCTTCCTTATCTACGAACAACAGCCCGGGCTGTGTTGTATCAAAGAGATGAGGTATTGCTATTACTGTTGCTCACCTAGCAGACGAGGCTAGTGTTTTTGCATGGATATGAATCTCTTCACTGATCTTACAAGTTACAATCTGTCCAAGGTATCTCCGTGGCGTAATATCCAGTCTGAAAGTCCCAGAAGACTACTTCGTACTCCTCACTGCATTCATATCCAATGCTCAGTTACGTGCATACCATGGATATATAGCTCTACCATGCAAGCACCAAAATCTGGCTCACTAGCTGTATCGGACGAGCCAAGAATTCCTGGAAAGGATGTTAGCTTTTCTGTGGCGGGTGTTCTCTTTGGCTTGGTATTGTGGTTCCCTTCCCACTCTGAAGTCCGTTCTTATTGATCGCCTCTTACGAGTACTTCTCCTTCGTATGTCTAATTGAAAATTAACGCGACTGTTAGTGCCCGCAAGTTCCATTGCTTTCTTCCTTTGGGGTGGGAAAAATTGATAAAATTTATTATACTAGTTTCTCCTCGATTTTCGCTTGCGCAGGGGTGTGACTCAATTATAAGGGATTGTTCGCTCTCTCTACTTATACCCACGGAATCCATTCTCTTTGTTGATCACAGCACATCGATATATTTTTCTATACGAACATCAATTAAACTCCAATACTAAGTTGTTCATCGTTCAAAACATAATTAGATCCATTCCGCTCTCTCTTTTAGCCAGACTAACAACTACCTTCCTCGATTTACCAAACCAACACAAGCAGTCATGTCTCCCTCAGCTATTTCCAACACCCCTCCAAGGGATGTCCAACAAACTTCAGAGCTCACAGCCGCTGCTGTCAGCAAAAAGATCGCCGTTATTGAGGACGGACCTCTTCCTCATTTAGATGCATCTAAACTAAAAATCACCAAAACTACCACACCTATGACTGTTCCTCAACCAGGCGACCCAATCATCAACACCTCTTCCCAATGTACAGACCACATGATCACCGCAGTATGGAACACGACAACCGGATGGGGTGCACCAGAATTGAAGCCTTATGGAAACCTCTCTCTCCCTCCGACTGCTTCCGTCTTGCAGTAAGTTCAATTTCTCTTGTCCCGCGCTCCCCACATGGCACACAGCCAGGAATCCTCTTGCTGCAATGGAGCTTTTCACAGTAGAGAAAGAGATACCAATTGGGAACAAACTATTATGCCCAATTGTTCTCCTGAATCTGGGGCAATCTGCTGCAAATGAATGTCCTAAAGTTTCGAGATATTCCAGTATAACTCGTTGCCCCGCCTAACCAACTGATATGGCGAATTTGGCCGGCTCCTCTGCACTTAGGAATACAACACCAGAACCTGGCAATCTTACTGACTGCTGCCAGCTATGCTACAGAATGTTTCGAGGGAATGAAGATGTACAGAGGTTTCGATAGAAAGCTCAGATTGTTCCGTCCAGACTGCAATTGCAAGAGAATGCTCACTTCAGCGACTCGAATCTCTTTACCTCCCTTTGATCCAAAGGAATTGGAGAAGCTCATTATTGCGATGATCTCAGTAGACGGTCCAAAATGGTTGCCCACTCCTGGTACTTTCCTTTATTTGAGACCTACCATGATTGGTAGTGCTGGTGCACGTGAGTGGTTCACTCCCAAGTCAAAGACCTCTAAATGCGGTTCTATTCTCTGAATGCGCTTGCTAACAGTCAATTTCAGTCGGTGTCGCGAGCCCCAAGGAAGCTACTCTCTTCGTTATTTCAACTTTCATGCCATCAATGGACCAGCCTAAGGGTATGAAGCTACTCGCTTCTACAGACGGTGTCCGAGCTTGGCCCGGTGGATTCGGATTCGCAAAGGTTGGCGCAAACTACGGACCAACCTTGATGGCCAATTCGGAAGCCCGTGCTCGTGGATACGACCAAGTTCTGTGGTTGCTCAACGGAGTTGTTACTGAGGCAGGAGCGAGTAACTTCTTCATTATCTGGAAGACCAAGGCGGGCAAGCAACAATTGGTTACTGCTCCTCTTGAGGATAAGATCATCTTAGATGGTGTTACCAGAAGAAGTATTCTGCAGTAAGTTACCATACCACGTGTCGTTCACTTGTCGAACGTCAGCTGACATAGTAACACAGACTTGTTCGCGAGCGTATCCCTGAACTCGAAGTCGTCGAGCGCAAGTTCACCATGGATGAAGTTGCCGAAACCGCAAGCGAAGGTCGTGTCGTCGAAGCTTTCGCTGCCGGTACAGCTTACTTTGTATGCCCAATCTCCGTAGTCAACTACCGTGAGAAAGATATTGAGATTCCAATGGTAAAGGGCGATAGTGGAGAGTATGCTGCAAGAATCAAGCAGTGGTTGGTGGATATTATGTACGGCAACGAGAAGCACGAATGGGGTGTTGTAGTCGATGAGGTTGGTGCTTAAATCTGGCTTCGGGATTGGATTAATATGAGAGGTGGGGAAGGATGTTATGGATGATACCAGCAGCTCTTTGGAAAGGACGATGGCAAGTTTTACGTCGAATTTTACGCATGTGATGATTAAGGGAAATGGGCATTAGAAATTTGGCGTATACGAGTGCAACTCAAGTTTGGTTTAGCGTCATCATAGATTTCTTGCATTGCGGAATTTTTCAACAGCATGGGCTGGTTTCATAGACAGGGAGCAGGCTGTATAGATATTCAGGAGAATAAGAAACTTTCAATTAAAAATGTTCCAACCCAGTGAGCTGAGGTGCTTCGGTTTGCATCGAGTCGGCATCGAGACAGGTCTTCGAGACAGAACTCAAGCCGGTAAATGGTTTTACGTCCTTCGGCAGGTTGCAGAGCTTCGCACTTGGTGATGAGCCTCGATTCCATCCTAAGAGCAAACATTACCGATACATCTCAGAGGTCCAGGCTGCCCCATCGGCTTCCGCTGATATGGACATATGGATCAGCACTCTTCCGATGGAAACCGTCATCGATGACCGTACTAGTATCCAAAACACCTACGACGAATATTTGCGCCGATATAATTCTTGGTTCCAGGGTTAGAGGTCTGAAATATGCTTTGTGCCCTTTATCAAACCATCCTTTGGGGGATCTGGTTCATTCTATGACTTAAGTTCGCAGAGTATGAAGCCCAGTTATGGAAAGTGTTCTAGAAGGGTTAAAAATGAGAATATGGAGAGAAGTTTGGTCAGTGAAGCGTCAATAGGTTACAGCAATTACAAATTATCCAACTATAGAGAGGGAATGACGATCCTGGGATAAACTTAGTGATGCTCTGTTAAGCTCAAGTACTCTTTGATGGGCATCAAAGGCAAGAATTAGAGTTCGCACGCAGGAAACAGACTCTCAAAATATGGAAAGGAAGGAGCAATCCACTAGCTCCTCCATGCAGCGTAGAAGCCCATGTTGGTGGTCTAATCGGTATCAATACACTCCTTTAGACTGTGGGGATACACACTTAGGAAGGGTTCTCATAGCTTGGAAGGGTCTCTCTGAGCGGAGAATTGGGGTATCTAATTAACCAGCTAAGGAAGTGGTTCCATCCACTTAAGATAGTGGAAAGGGCCTAGAATGATCAAAGAAACACATGCGCTTCCCGCTCTTGCCTAATGGGTGAGTACCTGGTAATAGCGTACCGCAGCGGGAGTAACTGAAAATGATTCACAGAGAAACTAACGGCTAAACTTCCAGAAACCTACTAAGAAATCATTTTGAATTTTTGCACGTGCGAACATACAGGATACAATGTGAGCCCTGCATGAAACTCGAGAAGAGAAAAGCTCGAATAAATAACCTCTTCTCCGTTTGTTCAGCTTCTCGTTCCAGCACAGATACCTGGGGTCAGTCTCGCTCATGCATTACATCGCTACCAAATCGAAGTGCCGTAACATGGTAGCACAACACTAGCCTTCATGAAAGCCCTCTAACCCCTCGTTAAGCCCTATGGCTCGCACAAGCTTCACATCCGCCTCCCCCTAACGCTAAGCGAGTTATCATTTCAACTGAAGACGTACCCGATATACACCTAGTCTGCGCTAACACTGTCGTTCTCCTACACAAAATGGGGAACCATGTAAATGAAAGTATGGTTTGGGGGTTTTAGGGATCCAGGAACGGAGGACCCTGGGAACCAAAGGAAAAAATATATACTTTCTGCTTTGTAGAGGCTCTCGAAACATGGAATTCATTTCTAATAGTCGCTGAAATGTTAACATATGAACTGAGAGGTAGACAACTAGTTCAGGGAAAAGATGTATATATATAAGTACCTACAGCTCTCAGCTTGAATATGTTTTGAATATACTTCATCACCTTAACACTTCAGCACACTTCAATACTCCAACACACTTCATTGTCCCAATACACTTCATTACTTCAATCCCCTTCACCACTTCAATAGACTTTAATAATTCAACATACTTCATTGTTCCAACATGTCTCAAGACTTCAACACAATGAAGATCATCTCACCACCCTCCTCAATGGGAAGCGCTGAGCAAGCCTCCCCAAGTGAGTCAAGCACCGAACAAGTTCAATACGGTCTTGGCTCGGCATGCCTCTTGGAGGGCTCCGAAGAAGACTCAGGAGGAGATCCCAACTACATTCCAACTCCCATCATGCCCCCCAGCCGAAGCATCCAGATGCCCCAATCGAAATACATTTCCTTGTACAAGAGGATCCCTCACGGCCGTATAATGCGTCAAAAGCTCCCAACCCGACCACTTGGACGTTGGGAAGACTCTCAATGTGAGCGAGGGCTTGCATTCCGATGGAACTTGGATATTCGAAACAAGGACGGTGTGCTATCGCCCTCGGTCAAGAAAGTCATCCGCCACATTCTGCGTCACCCAAGGAACAATAGTCGCTTCACTTTGGTCGACGCTTTGACTGACGAGACTTTGGGAGAACTTCATAAGCTCTTTCCGAAGCCAGAAGCTGAGGAAATCCGCCGATCGTTTGAGTTGGGAGGAATCCCACGCGAAAAGCAACTCGAATGGGCAGCAGATTTCGACAATTATGAGACTACAGGACAGTAAGGGGCTACCAACTCATCAAACATAACACATGTTCTCATCCTCTCAGATCCTCTCAAGCACTCAGATCATGTCAAACACTGGGATCATGTTAACCACTGAGATCATATCAACCACTCGTATCATCTCAAACCCTCAGACCTTGGTACTGTACACATAGCCAAATGAGTTCATTCCCCAATCCAGCCACTCGAATGTGGCGCCCAGTCAGGAAAAAAAAAATTGTTATCTGTCTTGCTCGTAACGTCTGTTTTTGTAAATCGTTTGGTAGAACTTTTTGAGAGAAGGAAATTGTTATCTGTTCGTTTGCAAAGTCTTGTTTTGTAAATTGTTTGGGAGGAGTTTTTGGAAGAATGATTTGGATACAGCAGACATGCTGGGAAGGTTGGAAGAGGCGCTTGCTCTGGACAAATGTATTACACGCACTGGAACAGAGTTGGTCACGGAGTTTAAGACCATCATATGAGAAGAGGAGTCAATAGATAAGACAATGTATAGGATAGTTCATGTAGAAGCTAAAAATGTTTCTGAAATAAACAGACTGCCTTATGCCAGAACTCTCTGTGATATATTATCCCGAAAACCCATCAGTGCAACACAGCTTTGGATAGCAAATAGAATGACTTGGTTCGGAGTTGCCGCCTGGCATGTTTGAAAATAGTGAAGGTGTGTAAAATCGTAATGATGAGAAATCTTTGTACAGATTTCAACCCCCATGGTCGCAAACAGTGGTAAAAAGACGGGACTTATACTTCACTCCATAAAAGCCAACAGCAATCTGCCTCGTTCTTTCCCAGCTACAGCATCAATTTCCTGCAGAAAGCTTGTCAGCACAGAGAACCCAATACTCATAACAATTGCAAGAGCAACCGCACCTTCTCCGAAGCTCTCATTTTCTTGACAGCTTCGTCACTGATCTCTCCGAGTTCTTCCATTATCCCTTCCATTTGTGTAGTATACTCCGTTTCTAGTAAATTCAACTCATATCTGTATCCCTCTTCGTCGTATTTGTCCTCGTCAACCTTTAGAGCCCTCGCGCCGAAGACCTGAACACCAAACTCTTCGAACTCAAGTTGCAGCTGCTCATATTGGTTCCAGTATTTAGCCAGCTTTTCTTCTTCCTTTTCGATATTCTTTTTGAAGTCCACGATGCGTTTGCCGATCTCAACAACCTGCACGGTTCGCTTGCCATTTTTCAGTACTGTGGTCTCGATTTTCTCGTCGGCCATGGGTGCATCGAGAATTTCGACCGCGCTGGAGACTTTCTCGAAGAATGCTTTGTCCTTCGCACCACCAGCGGCAAGTTTCTTGGCCAGTTTTACATGGACGTTCTCGAACCCTTCCTCCCCACTTTGAAGTATGTATTCTCTTGCCCCTTCCAAAGACTCTGAGAAATAGTCAGCAATGAACTCGCATAGCAAGTAGCAGACATTGTTACTTTCAAAAGCAGTCTCAAGGTCATCAGAGTCATGAGATGGCTCACGTACGCGAACATGTTTTGATTTAGACTTCCGAGATGACTTTGAACTTTTTGAGGCATGGCGAGTGTCTCTCGCGCTGGTCTTGATGTTTGTTTTCACGAGAACGCTCTCGGTCGGTCGCTTTGGATGAGCGATGTTCTTCGCAATCTTCAAAATCGACCGAAGGGAACGGGGCGTACTGGGTCTGTCCGAGGACACTTTTGCTGGGGATCCATCATTTTCTTTCCCTTTAGCACGAAGGCCGAAAACAGCTTTCTTTGAATTCTCGGACTGACGTGCCATCTCGGATTCGAGGAGATAAAACCCAACAGGACAAGTAAATGCAGGTGATGAAGATTCTGACAAATGTGGTGATACCAAGTTGAAGGTGAAAGAGGGTAGAGAGTGTCGCTTAAAGTGCCATTTCTTCCACCGTTACTGTGCGGAAGAGGAAGGCACGTTTGGTGAGGACGTTACTAACTGCCTGATACATGGTGTAGTAGCAAAATGATGACTGAAAACTCGGTCTACATGCAGTAGGAATTGTTTTACGAAAGGCAAAAAACTTCACATCCTTTCTTTCTGATGCAAGTACTGCATATAAGCTCCATCTTTAAACTCGAGGGTTTTCCATTCCATGATGAGGTACCCAGCATCTAAGCGTAAGGTAAATGTCCAAGACCACTGTTGTATCCTGACTTTGATAACGAACCTTTGTCCACCAACACCTCTCTGCATTTACGAAACCCTACCCGTAATAAACATATTTGGACTCTCTTCTCTCACCTTACCCAAACACCCATTTCTCAACTTACTCCAAATGCAGTCTCTTTTCGATCACCTCGACAATCTGTCTCCAATCCTTCATAGCACCATCCCCAATGTCGCCACAAGCTAGCTCCTTCTCCTGTGGCCGCAAGACCTCAAACCATCCATCGCCTTCCTTCTCGTCGTCACCAATACCCCATTCCTCCCCCAAGACCGCAATCTGTCTCTTCGTGATGGGATGTCTCCACATCGCCGTGTTCATCGCAGGCGCAACAATAATCCTCTTCTTTCTTCCTGGATGAGCGGCTATATTCGCAACCTCTCCGTTCTGTTCCACGAGCTCCAGTTCCCCAGTAGTATCCCAAGCTCTCACTACGCTCGTGAGTAAGTTATCACTGAAGCCTCCAGTAATCTTTGCCAATGTATTTGCGCTCAAAGGCGCAATCACGAGGACATGTGCCCATCTTCTCAACTCAATATGTAGGATCCCTTGTCCTCGTCTCCAGGGATGTATCCACTCCTCCTCATCCAAGAAGATGCCCAGGACGTTTGCCTGGCGGTACAGGGTATCAACATGTGGCTGTTCTGCACTTTGACCCTGCAAGAATTGACGGGCAGATTCAGTGAGAAGCACGCAGATGGAGAGATTTGGATATTTTGATAGAGCAGACAGTATATTGGGGATCTTGATTGTTGCGACCGACCCGCTGGCTGCTAGGAGGAGGTGGTGCTTTCCATCGGCTGAATGATCGGCTGCTACAAAAGGCTGTGATGTGCCGGAAACTCGGGGCCGGTGGATATCATTTTCGGGATGAATCATTTGAAGCATTTTGAGTGACTTGTTTACTTGTGCAAGAGCTCTTAGAATCTGTTGGGCTACAAGAAATGTATCGCATGTTAAAAGAGAGAGCAATTGAGGTTCTAATGAAACAATGAGTTCTTAAATAGTGGCATGATTAACTCATGATCTTTCATTCCTTGCATCTGTTTTGATAAGTTACAAACTCGGAACTTCACAAGGCTGAACGCAAGCGGCTTATCGAATGCCGATAACGATGATTAGAAATGCAGTAAGAAAACTGCGTCATGATTGGTCGGCTCATCGGCAATTATTTTTCGACCTCATAAGCTTGGAGTAAGGAAGGCGATTGCGAAACCGTCCAAACTTCTGTTATTACAACAAAGTGCCGTCCATTATGATTGCAAGACCAATGATGTCGTCGGTATGTCCTGCTTTTTCTGTCGTCTTGTGCCATCCGTCACAAGTTTCGTGCAAAACTAAATAATACGATCCAGGTCTTCCGACAAGCTGCTCGACAAGCTGCTCGACCAGCTGCATTCGCCTCCAAGTTCTCGGCCCCGCGATTCACACCTATTGCCTCAAGATATCTCTCTTCTGAAGTACGGCAGCAAATCGACCAGGTAGTTAACTCGAAGCCTGTCGTTTTGTTCATGAAAGGTACACCAGAGATGCCACAATGCGGCTTCTCGAGAGCTAGCATCCAGATCTTGAGTCTACAAGGCGTAGATCCGGAGAAGTTCGCAGCACTGAACGTATTGGAAGATGAAGGCTTAAGACAAGGTAATACTTGAAATCAGGGACTTCGGTTCTGCGCTTTGTAGGAGCTGACAGATTGGTTGGCTAGGTATCAAAGAATACTCGGAATGGCCAACGATACCTCAACTTTACGTCGACAAGGAATTCGTGGGTGGATGTGATATTCTGGTTGCAATGCACCAGAATGGTGAACTAGCTAAGCTCTTAGAGGAGAAGAAAGTCTTGGTTGAGGGAGAGCCTGCTTCGTCGTAGAAGGATGAGTGGAGATATCATGTACTAATACGTGGGAGGGTTCTATACTTGAAGAATGCAACCATCTTACGCATCTTCTCTGGGAGTTGGATGGCCATGAGAAGAAACTCGCATATTAATGACACTCTGCTACGACTGAGGGCCGGTTTCCGTGACGTTTCTGCGGATGGGGGGTGAGACCTTCCCATGAGAATAACCACTTTTGAATTTGTGTTTAGTCTGTTAATCACAACACCACTCCTATCTAGTAGGTCCATTCTCGTTTATATTTCATATAGGTACGTACAGGATACTTAGTAGTCGCTTTGAAACTCTTGCTGCCTTTTTATATCCTCAAAAAATAGAGACTGTTATCCTGTGTTTTTCCAATAATCCTCCATGTCCACTTTTTATACGCTGTTCGCAGTTTTTATATTTTGCCCATTTTGACACGCTCCGCGTCACCATAGTTAGGCATGCAATTTGTGGTCGAGTTCTAGAAAGCTCGATGTTTTTAACCAATTCGCATCTCGATCGATCGATTTTGTCGAGCTCCCAACGCCCTTGCAGTTGAGTGACGTAGGCGCGGGGTGAGATTCATAGAAAAGCAAAAATATTTCAAACATTCCTCTCCAAGTCTCTTCTGCATTTCCACATCCTTCTTGTCTTTACTCAAAATTTATAACTTCAATTCCCAGTTATATCACACAAGATGGCTGGCACACACGATCTCCGAGCGGAAAAGCTCTTCTCTATGAAGGGTCATGTGGCTTTGATCACGGGTGGTGGAACTGGTATTGGTCTTATGTATGTTATGTCAGGGCCCTTTAAACGGTATGCAGTTTGATCTAACTCCATGGAAGGGCCGCACAAGCATTAGCAGCCAACGGTGCAAAGGTATATATCACAGGTCGCCGAATGGAGGCTTTAGAAAATGCAGCCAAGCAGCATGAACCAGAAGGCGAGGGTACCATCATTCCGTACGTTCAACCGGCACCTATGTCTACATTACAAACGCCATGAAGTCTAACAAAACAACAGCATTGGACCCTGCGACGTAACCAGCAAACAAGATCTCGAAAAGCTCTCCGCAGATCTCAGCTCCAAAGAAGAACACCTCGACCTCCTCCTCGTCGCAGCCGGTATCTCGGGCCCCAAAACCGAGCCCAACAGCTCCGACGCCAAAGAACTCAAGGAACGACTATTCAACGGCGAGTCCTTTGAAGAATGGAACGCCACCTACAACACCGACGTGACAGCCGTCTATTTCACCACCGTAGCATTCCTGCCTCTGCTCCAAGCCGCGCATAAAGTCCATGGCGAGCAGAGCTCATCTGTCATTGTTATTAGTTCGATGAGTGGCATTATGAGACATGCGCAAGGGCATTTCTCGTACAATGCGGCGAAGGGCGCGACGGTGCATTTGAGTCGGATGATGAGTTATGAGTTTAAGCAGGTGGGCATTAGGGTGAATAGTATTGCGCCGGGCTATTTCCCGAGTGAGATGACGGTCGGCGAGAGTAATGAGAATCAGAAGAGTCATTTGAGTGAGGAGAAGATTAAGGAGAAGGGACATGTGCCGATGGAGAGAGCGGGAAGGTGAGTTTGATATGTCTTGTCGATATTGGGGGTAATTGAGAAGCTAACGTTTCCTACAGTGACGAGGAGATGGCCATGGCGGTTATGTTCTTGGCAAAGAATACCTATGTTAACGGCGAGGTCATCGCAGTTGACGGTGGAGTCTTGTTGGAAGTCCCAGGGAGATAAATAGAAGATATGATAGTGAGAGGATATGATTCGTTATGCTTCAAGTAACTGAAGGAGCTAGCTACCCAAAATACCCATAAAATGAAAGTATATGCTCCCATGTCGTTATTCGTTAAGTCTTTTGTGTATTTTATCATCCCCGTTGTTCATCTTCCTGAATTTCCCTTGCCAATTCCTCATCCAGATGTATCGCCTCAGCCATCAATCTCCCCCCTTCTCTCTTCAATATCGACGCCTGTTCCTCCAACGCTACTGCTTTATCAGTCATCCTCCTGCGTGTCTTCTCTTTAACATCCTCATCCGTTAACGATATTCGAATGTCCCTAGCTTCGTTTTCTTTACCGCGAGCCTCGCCTAGAACTTTGGATGCTTGTGCATGGATCCGCGAAGCTCCCTGCGAGAATGATGCAGATTGAACTTGAGGAGCGAAAGGCCAGCTTCCGTGTATTGCTGTGAAACTGTGATTTGGAACCTGATTGTAGAACGACGGACCGGGCGGAAATTGTGGTTGAGGTGGTAACGAGAAGTTGATGTCCCGTGGCAAGCCATGCATCTCTTGAGCAGGTCCCTTGTGGAAGTCATGTTGACGACCCTTTTTCTCTTTTTTGAGAGCTTTGCGTTCGGCTTTTCTGACATCTCTCTTCTCCTTTCTTTGCGCTTTTTTGAAACCCCTTTTCTCTTTCATCAGGATCTTCCGAATCTTCTTCTGAGACTTCTTCTCGTCCTTGAATTTCTTCAGCAATTCTTTGACTTCCTTCCTCAAAGCTTTCAGATCTTGGTTGTTGTTCTCCATGTGATCAGGCTTTGGTGACGAAATATCCCTCTTCAATTTCTTGATCATATCTTTCGTCATCGGGTATTCTGGATGATTGAGCCAAACCATCAGGCTTTCTTTGGCGGCGGGTAATTGCTGATCGTGTATGTGATCATAATCTGGTAAAGATCCTACCGATACATCTGAATCTGAGCTGTCGGAGCTAGAGGAAGTCGACGAAGAAGAGCTCGACAAGGATGAAGATGAGAGACCCCTACCTCTCCTGCCACCTCGGTTTCGCGAGTGCGATCTTCCACGGTGTCGATCATTACGTCTCTGGTCCCGGCCTCGATTATGACTATGGCATCCATGCCCGCCGTGTCGACCACCAAAAGTATTTCTTCCGAAGCTGACTCCATGTTCATTTGCGACAAAGGAGCCAATGCGCAGTCCCTGGTTGTTTGCCATGAACGACGTTCCCATCCGCAACCCATTATTGTCAGCAATGAGTCCATCTCTACCAATCTGGAGCCCTTCATTATTAGCAATTGCTGGTCCCATTCCGAAGCCCCCTCGAGACCCTCGACAGCCTGCGAAAGGGTGATGGTTACTATTCATTCCTCTAATCCCTCGGCCATGTGATACTCTTGGAGAATCACCTTGGCCTAGCGGTGCGCGGCCGGTGTTTTCCGGTTCAGCTTTGATAATCTTCAAACCTCTAGGCTCGAAGAACCCTTTATTCCACACATGAATGACACCATTCACGTAACTTTCCCAGTTTTCTCCAGGAGAGGTAGAAGGCTGGCGGAGATGATTGAGCTGCGCATCAACGTGATTGAAATCCAGTCTTGGATGATCGCGTTCATTAAGTGTGAGACGCTGCATGCGTTCATCAATGAGCTCAGCCTTGAGCTTGCGATTTGCTACATCATTATTGGCACTTGCAACATGATCGGGCAGTAAGTAGTTTGTAAAGGTTGCCCAATCTTGGGGTGTGACGTCTCTTCTAGCGGCCGGCTGCGGAAAGGGTAGATCTTCAGGCGTACTACGTGCCGTGAGATGAATTCTGTGCTGAATAGAAACTGCGAGTGAGAGAGATGGAGCGGCAGATCGTGAATTGAAGTAGTCTTGGGCAGAGTGATGGCTAGGAGTGCTGTCTTGAAGCGGATAATTTGATTCAGTAGGACTGTAAGGAGGAGTGTATATGATTGAACCTTGAGTCGACGATGTGTCTGACCTCACCCTGCCAGCCCTGGAGACATTTTCGGCTGTCGAGGCTGCTGGTGTGAGTATGGTGGTATTGGTATTTGAAAATAGATCGGTTTCGCTGTATGGAGGTGGGGCGGTTTCTTCCATGATGTGATTTCTTTGCGCTCTTGCAGTTGTTAGAAAGGGATCGAACAAGAGTAATCACGATAGCAAAGGCAGAATGCAGAGTATATGACGATAAAAACTTGTGAAGTTGTGACAGCCTTGAGCGTTTTCATTTGATGTCAGACTAATATACGAGTAGTGGTGTACAGCCCTGCTGTGCGACCTGCAGAACTTTGACCCCACATCTGCAAGTTGTTGCCAGCCACCACCAGTCTTCCACGTCTGCGAGCGTCTTACTATGCAACTTAGCAGCCAAACCTGCATGATTACGCGGCCGAAATAAGGCAGCCGTTGACAGCCGACGATTATTGGCATCCAGATTCTAAGGTGCAGGAACTACGATTGCGAATCGCTAAATAATCCCAGTCAGAGGGATCTTTTGGGGACCCCGCTGGTGGTACCGAGTTCCCTGAACTTGGTTTGGTCTCATCACATATGCGAGTCAGTGCGAGGTTGTTTCTGCTACTCAGTACATTGAGGCCTCGTTGTCTTTCCATGAAACAACAAGACGGATGACTCAATCAATATTGGAGCTCAGGCTTGTGAAAGTTTACGTCTTCCGGCTTATAGTGTTCGGCCACGATCCGGTATAGATACGATGGGGCGTGAGTACCACTTTTCACGCTGTCAGTAATATTCAAAGAACTTCGAAAGGATTTGGCAGAACTTACAGGTTGGTAATATAGAGATCAACAAGATCGGGTGGAACATAGTCGAAAAGTGGATTGTCAACTTCAACCTTGTCTACTAACTCGCCATCCTGATATTCAATAACATTTCCGGGGTCGCCATATTCGATTAGGGATTCGAACTCGAAAGGATATTCGGGACTCAGTTTATAAACACCACTGACGACAATCACCGGTGTTTT
The DNA here is from genome assembly GCA_002242865.1 of Clarireedia sp. CPB17. Lineage (NCBI taxonomy): Eukaryota > Fungi > Ascomycota > Leotiomycetes > Helotiales > Rutstroemiaceae > Clarireedia > Clarireedia sp. CPB17. Next base: position 30,501 of record LLKJ01003490.1, read on the forward strand.
ATGGACTCTGGCAGCTTTTGCAATTATTCGAGCACCAGCGGCAGCGATCAGACCACCATTGGCAATAACAGCATGTGTAGCTAGAATGACCTTGTTGACTCTAGACATTATGGCAAAGATCGTTGCATCAGTCACGAGAATAACGGTAATGCCTGCTGCCGAAAGTGGTTTTAAAAAGGTTCCGGTGCTCATTTCCCCTTCAGCCTCCAGGCCAGTTTTTCCAGTGACAGCGGAATGGGTTGCTGAGTGGTCGTTCGGGTAGGACTCGGCCACTACGACTGTAAATTTCCTTTTTTCTGCAGCCTTGAGCAGGAACTTCTGCACACTCATAGATGAGCTATGGGTGAGGATAACTTCGTTTGAATGTATAAGATCTTGAGCATAGCTTGCGATTTGGTCGTCCACTTGATCGAGTTCATCTATGATGTCTTCTATGACGCTAATTATCTCAGCTTTGAGATCCTTAGAACTGTTGGCCATCTGTTGTGCAAGAGAACTTGCATTTATAGTCAATTTGCCATGTGGGGATGCGGTGCCAGGAGGTGTCGACGCTGGTGACGGTACAGCTGACAGAAGATTGAACATTGATTGTTGTACTGGGACGCCATTCAGATGGGCATAAGATGTGTGGGACGTCATCAAAGGTGGCCGTGAGCCATGTGAGCGTCCTCCAAAAACGTCGTCTCCATTGTATTCCATAGCTTCGGATTCAATTGTCGATCCAAACCGCAGTGGGCTGAATGAAGGCGTAGGTGGGACTACATCTGTCCTCGAAAGCCCCGAATCACTAAGTTCGCGCCTCGGAGACCCGAGTTGGCTATTGGATGCCGAATCGCTGAAATCGTCCGATCGATCCTCCTTTGCCTCATCCCTAATCATGCCCAGTATTCTGCAGACGATGTTCCCAACTACCATCTCCCTAGGTTGAGCCTCTATTAATCTCTGCCCAACCTGCTGGACTCGCTCTAGAACTCGTCCAATATCGGTCCATCGCAACTTGGCCACCACCTGCAAAAGTAAATGAGCGGTGGCTATAGCACACGGCCTTGAGCTTCTGATTTGTCTTCGTTTTAAAAGGCTACAAAGGGTCAGGAAACTTGCAGCCAGAAAATTTACGACGTATGGAGGGGCAATGCATACGAGACCAAATTTTCTATAGATGACTCTAATGGCTGACCCTTCAACGATTTCAGATAGACCTCCAGGTTTGGCGCATAGGCAGTGTGCACCGGAGGCATGGTGGAGATTCTTCGCGAGCTCGAAAGAACGATTAAGTCGGTGTAGAAGGAGGTGAGGAGGTGAGAAGGTATTGGCGGTACTTGTGCGCACTGCCCCTCAATGAAAAATTGGCCTGTCGAGTCACAATCGTTAGCTCCCGTCTAGATTAAGGGTGAAACAAAATCGATAGGCGACTTAGTGCGTACTTGATGTTGTTCCTTGTGTCTTTTGTGAGTCGCAAACAAGCTGTGAATGCTGGATATTTCTCGTCTTGTTTGGCTATTTGTCGTGGCTGTTGCTGCTAAGGTTAAGTTGTGAGTAATATTTTTCTTCCTGGTTCTGGTGAACAAAGCTCTTCGGGGCGGTACTTGAACCGGTGGAACAGGGAACTGCTTAGTGACCGAGCGACCCCGAATGGAGGCCCCAAGCTCAACCCCAACCTCAAATGCTAGCCCGGATCTCTGCAGATTCGGAGAACTATCACATGTAGCCATAGCCAAACAAATCGTCGGCACAGCCAGTAGAATGATGAATTGTTGATATTAACACGGTTTCATAATACATAATACACAGTATATAGTATTACTTCAGAGCTCTCAACTTGCCTTGCTCTTGAAATAAATACATAGCCGTGTACCGTCACTCTACAAAACATCACATTAGAACTACTGTGCGCAGGTACTTATTCACGTACTGCAGCTTGTTAGTCGTTATCGATTTAATTCTCGCCCGTCTGTCGTCCGCACTCATCTTCTTCGTTGTTTAAATCGTCAGCCCCGTCATCCCGACATCCATCAGCTTGTAGTTTGTTTTATAGTTTCTTTCCTGAAGCTACTCTCTCGTCTCGTGTTGTACCTAGGTACCCGCTTCCATCGGCTTGGATTTTTGACGTACTGTCGAAGTACTTACGATTTAATCTCCTGCGAACGAACGGAACGAACGAACGAACCCACAAAGAACGACGGTGACTGGTCCAGAAAACAATTCGGCTTTCTAGAACAGCCTCCGAACCCTTGACACATATTCATAACTATCGTTCGGCCTGGGCTTCGTCATCTAGAAACTCTGGGGCTCCGCGCTCCGCGCTCTTTTTGTTCGCTTCAAGCGCATTGCCATTGGTGTCTGTCGGTGATTGAATGGACGTTCTCCTCCATGGACCGGAATATACGATGAATTCACTGAATATCCTCTCCGGACGAGGATCTCCTCAACACTCTGCGACGCCTTCACGTTCAAACTCCCTCGGCAATGTACTGACATCTGCGACATTATCCGAACCTCGAAGGAATTCGCAAGGAGAGCTCTACAGTGAGAAGTCCGACGAGATTGACGATGCGCCAAACTCCAATATCGAAGAGGATACCACGGTACAGGAATATACACCATTGCTAAATAAAGAAGACACTTCCTTCCGTACGAACGATCATGTCGGGATAACGCGATGGCTATATGACACCTTACGATGGGTGTTATCGACCTTAGCTGCGCCAGGGGTATATGTTATAGCTTGTCTGTACGATGAAAGGGGAAACTTTGCGCCTATATCCCCATTTACGAAGTTAAGTGCGTCACTGTTTGGTGGTGGAGCTGGAGATTCAACGACTCAGTCTATGTCAGAGAGTGGTGGCATCGGCCATGCGAACACGGGAAAACATTCATCTAAGCATCGAAATTCAATATCGCCATATTCCTCCGCATTTATTTCATCAGAGTCAGAATCCGAATATGATCGCTCTCTAAGTGAGACGGACAGAGCAAGCATAAAGTCTCAGAGCCGCCAGACAAGATCAAAGTCTCTGCAGAGTACTGATGAGATCTCGCCTGCAAGAAGATCGATACGCATAAAGCTTCACAGTGAAGATAATTTGAGACAGCGGAAGCACCGGAAAGCACAGTCGACGAATACACCTGGCGATGGATCTCGTGCTAGCTCTGCGAGCGAGATGACTGCTGCTAATCTCAAATCGCCAACTTCGCCAGCTTCGTCTCTACTCATGACAAAATACCCGCGAGTACCAGCGCCCCCGCGTCCTCTCATACCCCGTCGTCAACCATCATATACGCTTGATATGCCAGCTGGGAAGCTTACACAGAAGACACTCGTTCTTGATCTTGACGAAACATTGATCCATAGTATGGCACAAGGTGGTCGGATGGGTACTGGTCATATGGTAGAAGTACAGGTCACAAACCTCATGGGACCAGCAGGGGCGGGTCCACAACATCCGATATTGTATTATGTACATAAGAGGCCATACTGCGATGACTTCTTGCGACGTGTAAGCTCCCCTCTTGTGGTGTGCTAATGGTAACATGCTAAAAGTTTCCAGGTTTGCAAGTGGTATAACCTGGTTGTATTTACTGCGTCACTTCAAGATTATGCCGATCCGGTTATAGATTGGTTGGAGCAGGAGCGTAAGTTCTTTTCGGGGCGATATTATCGTCAACATTGCACAATTCGGAATGGGGCCTACATTAAAGATCTAAGTTCGGTTGAGCCTGATCTTAGCAAAGTCATGATTCTAGACAACAGCCCAACAAGCTATCTATTTCATCAAGGTAAGAGCTTAACACCTTGCTGCAAGTTGAAGTCACTAACGACCAAGTAGATAATGCTATACCTATAGAAGGGTGGATTAATGACCCCACGGATAATGATCTCCTACACCTCGTGCCGCTCTTAGAAGGATTGCAGTATGTTACAGATGTACGCGCTTTTCTTGCTTTGCGTGGTGGAGAGGATGGGAAGCATATGACAGCTTAAGAAATGAGGATGCAATGTTCAAACGAGGGGTTCGCAGGATTACTATAAGAATAAATACTTTAATGAAACGCGATTATGGATTCAGTTACTCTAACGTCCTCAATATTTAACATGCCACGTTCATAGGTAATGAATGCATGGTCTTTATAGCGGTTGACATAGCTAATGGTGAAAGAGGATGATGGTCTTTGTGATTGTTCCCTCTCTTCCATTATAAAATGTTCCATGCTGCAGCTGAGCGGGTTCAATGCAAGCAATTCTCTGCATGCCCTATCTTCCCAGCTAGTACTTACTGGGTCCATGATGTGCTGTACTGTACATTCTTGCCAACAATCTTACTCCCTGCTATGAAGAGTTGATAAGATCTTCGCCTTGATCTTATGTAAGGTCTTGTTTAAGCTCACAGTGACAAGCCACAGCGCGGCAGAAATAGCACTAGATTGCAACGGGCAAGGTGCGGTTCGGAAGCTGTTGCGGGGTTGCTTGTTTTTTCTAGTTCGTCGCCAACCACTTTTTGACTCAATTTCAGGAAAGTTTCACCAGAGATCCTATCCACCACGTCTTACTCGAAATCCACAATCCTTACAATGCGATAACAGTCAATCTGCCCCTACAGCTTCGCACATACGGGCACATGTTTAAATACCCCATGCGCAATCACCGATAGCATACGGCCAGTACGCAAATATGTCGTTAGGCGCGGGCGGCGAGTCCGTCAAGGCGCAAGTCGTCGACAAAATCCCGAAGCGCTTCAAGGAGTTGAAATTTGGAATACAGTAGGCACACTCTACAATGTGGAAGCATACATACTGAATGCCGCTAGATCGAATCAGGATATCGTAAATCAAGGCGTCTTGGAGGTTTCCAATAAAATGCTCTATGATGTGGACAATGGTCGAAAAGTTATTCCCAATGGTCCCCTCGATCCGAGAATGGTAGGAAACCTACTCTGCACAAAACCGCGCAGTGCTGACCACAACCTCCTCTTTTAGGGCACATCGAGTAAGACTGGCTTCTGCGATACGTGCGGCGACGGATTGCAGAATTGTAATGGGCACTTTGGACATGTTAGACTGGCTCTACCAGTTTTTCATATTGGATACCTGAAATTGATCATAAACATTTTGCAGAACATTTGCAAAGTAAGCTAGACCGGATTTTATCAAAATGCTTGCAGACTAATGTTTATAGGATTGTGCAAGAGTACTACTCACCGATGTCGAGCGACGGCAATTTTTGAAGGAGCTTCGAAGGCCTGGTATCGACAATTTAAAGCGCACACAGATCTGCAAGAAACTCAACGAACAGTGCCGGAAAGCAAGCCAATGCCCCCACTGCGGTGCTACGAATGGCCAGATTAGAAAAGTCAGCGTTGTCAGGTTGGCGCATGACAAGTATACCAAATACAACAAATCCACGGCAGCAAAGAAAGTAGTTCCACCCGGAATGGCTGAATATCAGAAATCATTTGAAGAAGCCAAGAAGCACAACACGGAGTTAGAGAAACATACGAAGAAGGCAATGGAGGACCTGCATCCCTTAAGAGTTCTGAATCTCTTCAAGCTGATCACACCGAGCGACTGCGAGCTTCTTGGAATTAACCCTGCGGAAGGTCGCCCAGAGATGTTCCTATGGCAATTTATTCCGGCGCCTCCTATCTGTATCCGACCATCCGTCGCCCAGGATAATGCAAGTACGGAAGATGACCTCACCTCGAAGCTTGGAGATATCGTTCAGATTAGTGCCTTGATTAGAGCTGCACTACAAAAAGGACAGCCGGTTCAGACGGTAATGGAACAATGGGATTATCTTCAATTGCAGGTCGCTATGTATGTCAATAGCGATGTGCCAGGTCTACAACAGCCAGGATTCGGCAAGACGATCAGAGGCTTTTGTCAACGCTTAAAAGGAAAACAAGGACGATTCCGAGGAAACTTGTCTGGAAAGCGTGTTGATTTTTCCGGCCGCACTGTTATATCTCCGGATCCGAATCTCGGAATTGACCAGGTTGCTGTGCCTATTTTGGTAGCAAAGAACCTCACATATCCTGAACGAGTCCAACGCCAGAATATTGAGAAGCTACGAAAATGCGTGTTGAATGGACCGAATATCCATCCTGGTGCCCAACAAATTATCAAAAAGGATTCCAACCACAAGATTTCTCTGAAGTTCGCTAAACGGGATAACGAGGCAAAATATCTTAAGATAGGAGATGTCGTGGAAAGGCATCTTGAGGATGGCGATATTGTACTTTTTAACCGACAACCATCTTTGCACAAGCTCAGTATCATGAGTCATTATGCTAAGATTCGACCATGGAGGACGTTTCGCCTCAACGAATGTGTATGCAATCCATACAATGCCGATTTTGATGGTGATGAGATGAATCTTCATGTTCCTCAAACAGAGGAGGCTAGAACAGAAGCGATCAACCTTATGGGAGTAAAGAACAATCTTTCTACTCCGAAGAACGGAGAGCCAATCATTTCTGCAACTCAGGATTTCATTACTGCAGCATATTTACTTTCTAGCAAGGAGAATTTCTTTGACCGCAAAACATTCACAAACCTGTGTATGTATATGGTTAACGGTGATCATCATCTCGACCTCCCTCCACCAGCCATCTTAAAACCCCAGGCTCTCTGGACAGGGAAGCAAGTTTTTAGCATGATGATGCGCCCGAACAAGGCTTCCAATGTCTTAGTTAATGTTGACGCAAAATGTCGTGATTTCAAGCCCAAGGATCAACCAAAAGGATGGGCTAAAGATATGGAAGCCAACGATGGCTGGCTCGTTGTTCGAAATTCAGTGGTCATGTGTGGTCTGATGGACAAGAGCACAGTTGGTTCCGGAAAGAAGGACTCCATTTTCTATGTCATCCTACGTGACTACGGCCCCGATGCTGCCGTTATAGCTATGAACCGATTGTCTAAGCTCTCCGCGAGATATCTCACCAACATGGGGTTCTCTATTGGAATAAACGATGTATATCCCTCAGAGACTCTTAACCGAAAGAAGGCAGCACTCATTAGTGCTGCTTATAAAGAGTGCGAACGGTTGATTCGGGAGTTTCAGTTTGGTACTTTGGAAAAGGCGACTGGAAGGAACATGGAAGAAACCCTTGAGGACAAAATTTCTGGAGTTCTCAGTAAGGTTCGAGCAGCAGCAGGAGAGGAATGTCTTTCTACGTTGAGCAAGTTCAACGCACCGTTAGTCATGGCAAAATCCGGTTCAAAGGGTTCTGCACTTAACGTTGCCCAGATGGTGGCAGTCGTAGGACAACAAATTATTGGTGGAGCTCGTGTCGCCGACGGCTTTCAAGACCGAACTTTACCACATTTCTCTAAGCATTCTAGGCAGCCCGCCGCCAAAGGATTCGTTTCAAATAGTTTCTTCACTGGGCTGACTCCTTACGAATTTCTGTTCCACGCTATCTCCGGTCGTGAAGGTCTAGTCGATACCGCCGTCAAAACCGCCGAAACAGGATACATGTCTCGTCGATTAATGAAGTCACTAGAAGATCTATCTACTCAATATGATGATACTGTTAGAACTTCTGGTGGTGGCATTGTTCAGTTCCAATTCGGTGCTGATGGGCTTGACCCGCTTGATATGGAAGGCAATGCAGTACCTGTCAATTTCGAACGTACCTGGTCACAAGCGGAGAACCTTACCTGGAACAATGCCGACAGATCTCTGCTGCCATACGAAGTCACTAAAAATTGTACCGGGCACTTAGCGCGGACAAAGGCCACATTCGCTAGAAAAGGATTGCGCCACGGTGAACCGTTAAGCTACGATGACTCTAGTGATTATGGCGTGGATGAGCATGATGGTGGCCGTGGGTTTCTTGCCGCTATCACTAAATTCATCGGAGACAAGGCCACACGAATGGCTAAAGCGCGTCAGAGAGTTGGCTTGCACGGGTTTGAAGACGACCCACAGGAGACTGGTATCTATTATGATGAGACGAAAGAAGACCAAGCTGCAAGAGACTACGTCGACCGAGTTGCCAAGATTTCCGAGGCAACCCTCAGCAAGTTCTGCTCCCTTTGCCTCGAAAAATACGCCAAAGCCAAGGTCGAGCCAGGTCATGCTGTTGGTGCTGTGGGAGCGCAATCCATCGGAGAACCTGGAACTCAAATGACGTTGAAGACTTTCCATTTTGCTGGTGTTGCTGGTATGAACTTGACTGCTGGTGTGCCTCGTATCAAGGAAATCATCAACGCTTCGAAAACAATCAGTACTCCATTCGTTGACTGTCCTCTAATTGACAACACAAACATCAAGGTGGCCCGCAGAGTGAAAGCATTAGTGGAGAAGACTTTCCTGTCAGATGTGCTTCACTTTGCTGAAGATATGTGGTCGGCTCGGGCTGCAACTATATGCTTAGCTATCGACACGGCGTATCTGAGGCAAATGCAGATCAACGTGGGCGTCGAAGAAATAGCCCAGGCAATCCTGAAGAACAAGAAGTTGAAGATCAAGGGCGATGATCTGAGCGTGAACAACGATTGCATATTCATCAGAGTAACTCACGACAGTGCTGGGCCAGCATCTGGTCGCGGGGCTGCTGCAAAGAACAAACCTACACTCGACGAAGGTGGCTCCGATCTTCTCCTCCGCGTAAATCACCTCAAGCGCGCCTTGCCAACAATTGCTATCTCCGGTTATCCCGAAGCTACCAGGGCCATTATCAACACCTCAGAAAAAGAGCCAGTGACGTACAAGCTCATCGTCGAAGGTTATGGACTCCGCGCATGTCTCGGCACAGAAGGTGTCGATGGAACTAAAGCTCGTTCGAACAGTGTCATGGAAATGAAGGATGTCCTAGGTATCGAAGCTGCCCGTCATACTATCGCGGCCGAAATTGCTCTTGTTATGGCAGACATGGGTATCGATCCTCGTCACATGCAACTTCTTGCCGACGTTATGACATATAAAGGCGAGGTCCTTGGTATTACCCGTTTCGGACTTTCCAAGATGCGAGACAGTGTGTTGCAGCTTGCTTCTTTCGAAAAGACTCCGGATCATCTGTTCGATGCGGCGGCTGGTATGAAGTCGGATAAGATCGAGGGTGTCAGTGAGTGTATTATTATGGGACAGACGATGTCTGTTGGTACAGGTGCATTCAAAGTCGTTAGGGAGTTACATCTTACGGGTGAGGACCTCAAGGTCAAGCCGACGCTTTTCGAAGATGCGTGGAAGGTGGATCAGGCGGAGAGGAAGAAGCAGAGGTTGCATTAGGGTTTTGGTTGGTGTTTCGACTTCATTGAGCATTTGGGTGGAGTTTAGTGGTGTAGTGAAAGACTGGGATTGGGTCTTGCATGCACATGAATGAATTTGTTGATACATTACATATAAATACCCAGAAAGATATAGGTCACAAAATAGATAATACGTACAAGATGTGCTGTCGCATCTAATGAGGTTTTCCGTTTCCCATTCAATATATATGTGCCTACTACCATAACCAATTTATCCTTTCAAGCCTAGTCCAACGCCAATTCATCATACTATATATATAATCATACGCATAACGCATCACCAACCATTCACTACCCAGCAGTCATCAAGCCGTCAGCACAAACTCACCACTGATCCCCTCAAAAGCCGTAATACTCCCACCCACCGCTTTCGAATCCCCAAAATACCTAATCCGATACACGCCCTCCCGGCTCCACTCCTCCGGCTCCCACGTAATCATCACCTCGCTCGTGCCCAATATCTCACTCGTCTTCTTCCAGTTATACACCAGACTCCAATCACTGTCGTCGCGCACGCGTTCCCAGCGGTCGATCTCCGGCGCAAAATACTCGACGGACGCAAACGTCCCGCCTAGGCGCAGATTATTGCGCGGATTGGCACCGACGAATGTCGCGGTGATGGTGGGGAGTGCGGATTTCGCGTAGCTGGGCCGCACGTCGGATTTGACGTCCCCGTAGGACTTGAAGGCTGGGTGTCCGTCGTAGATGACGCCGGTGATGAAGGAGAGGGAGGTGTTGACGTTATTGGGCTGTC
>LLKJ01003428.1:0-56772 GCA_002242865.1 Clarireedia sp. CPB17
CTCTCCTTCTCCCCCCAAACCCCCAAAAAGAAAAATCAGCACATACATGAACCTCAATCTCACCAAACCACCCCCCCAAATCCCTCTGCACCTTCGGGCTCAGTCCCTCCTGGCCCCTAAAAAACACAACTCCCCGCTCCGCCACCAGCAACGCCACTTCATCTTTCTGCGCATCAGTCAGCTCATCGAGACGTAGCCCAACGACCTCCGTGCCGATGTGTTTCGTCAGATCGGTGATTGATTCGGCTGCGCCGAAAAGATGGGGTTTTTTGGGGTCGGCGCGGAGACCGGCGTCGTGGTGGGGACGGGGGGTGGAGCGGATTTCGAGAACGTCTTGGACTAGTGGGGGGGTTAGTTGGTAAGGAATGATTTGGGGATGAGTGGGCGGTTGTGGTTGGGAGGATGGGTATAGGAAGGAGAGGGTGTTGAAGAAAGGGGAACACACGATACAACGGTCTATCAGGACGCGTAGGATAACCCTCTGAGAGATCAATGCCCGCCTTCTCCAACCGTTTGCGCGTCAATTCAGGAAGGGGTAACGAATCCTTCTGTGGTTTGACAGTCTCTTTGATGTGAGTCGAGGGGTGAATCGAAAGGTCTGTTGTTGCTGAAGGAGCCATTTTGCCTTTTCTATGTTTAGAAAACACTGTCTAAGTATGCGCAGATAAAGGAGTATTCTTGAATCAAAGAATTCGATCCGAGCAGCTCTGGTGAAAATGGAAATAAGGCGGAAGAAGATATAAACAACCACAACGCATGTCCATTCTACGTAGCATCCATCAGCTTATCTATACTTCGGCCAACCCCTCTAAACCCCTCCTACCCCTAGAGACCGATTTCTAATCCGGTTCCAGTATTAACGATTCGTAGTTGATGATTCGCAAGTAGGGCATGTGAGAACGAGGATGGGAGTATAGACAAACATGCGGGGTAAATGTCGTGATCGGGAATTATTAGCAAGTAGTAGCTGCAAATACGACGTTGGAGATAAATGAAACTGATTGAATTGGACAAGTGAAAGAATGATGCGATGTGGTGTGCTTTGCTTGGGAGTAATAAGGTTTTGCTTGCGTGGTTTTGGAGGGAATTCTTATCTATGAGAGGAGGCTGGAAGGTTGGAATTGTGGAATACAGTCGAGGTACAATCTCCTCAATTATTAGAAGATGAAACGACTGGTTTCCGAAGGATCTTTACAGCTTTGAGTTGCATAGATTTGGCCGCAGTATCCGGAATATTAGGTCATTTGAACATAGTTCATTTGGCCTCCATCTGCTTGAGAATATGCAACATTCGACACTAATCATTCATACTTCGACCGGGTTTCTTGCGCTTCACTACAAAGTCGTGATCCAAGCTCTCCGAATTCGGCCAGAAATACTTTCACATAGACGCAGTTCACACTTGCACATATCCTCTAAAGATCCCCAAGCGAATTCAGAGGCTCATCTTCTTCATTCCAACCTAATAGAACAGAAGTAGGATATCACATCACAGCACCATCTTGCCAATGCCATGGCATACCAATTAACACGAATATGCCCGTTTTCAGTTGCGCGATATCGTTTTCATTGACTTTATTTCATCCACTGCCCGATATCTTCACCCATCCGCTGGTCTCCCCTCACTTATGCGACATTTATGCGGTGTGCTTTCCCTTGGCGTTCTTCTTGGGGATATCGGTGATGGTAAGGTCTTTGGCAATGTTAGTTATGGAACCCTGGTTTAGACCAGACGCATGTCGGATTTCCTTCTGGTGAAAACATACTAGGTGGGAGACTTTGCTTCAACTTCTCGGCCTTGTCTGCATCCTTGACGGAGATGGTGTAGAGGTATCTTTGGCAGCGGACCTTGATCTTGGAGACACCGTTGGGGTTCTTCTTTATGCGGGCAGCTGTTTATTCGTGTCAGTTTTCGTGCTCCCGAATCTTTCTGTTGCCCTTTTGATTTATCCGACTCCATCATGCATCCTCTATCGCCATAAAAACTTCAATTCCCGAGACCACTGTCGGAAGCTCGCCATTCGTATGCTCCATGTAATCGACAGAATTCGAAGGGAAACATTCAACGTACACTTAGCATCCTTGCGTCTGCAAATTTCAATGAACTAAATGAAAATGTCGCATTAGCAATTTTTCCTTTCTATAAACTCCCGTTGCCGTCCAGTTCCCATCAATTCAATTTCCATCTCGCATCATCAAAATCCCATAAAGTAGCTCCTGGCGCGCCCCAAAACATAGCCGCCAATTCCTCTCCTCAAACACAAATTCAAAACAGAACTTACATTCTTGATATCGGTGACTTCGACAGGCATCTTGGCGAATTTATTCTCACGAGAAATTGGAGAAAAATATGTGTTGGATATTGGGCGATATGGATTGACAGGGAAAGGATCGTGCTGTACAAAAGTTGAGTTTGAAAATTCGAATTGTGTGATAATTAGTAAGCCGGACTCGGTTACGGTAGGGGAGGGTTTCGGCGGGTGGACAAGAGAAGCTGCAAGGATGGGTGGGGCGGGATAGACAAAGGCGTTTTTGTGGCTGGGGCTGGGTTAAGTGGCGTCTGGGGGAGGACAGCTTGCGTGGATGTTTTAGGCAGGAATGATGATATATACGTTTTGTTGATTCACCTTTTCAATACTTTGGATATGATATTCTCACATCTGTATTGAATTGAATATCAAGAAAATTAAAAAAGCTAGTATCGTCCGTCAATCGCGAAAATCACAAAGGACATTTGGCGTTCGAGTTGCGCCACCCCCTCTCATCACAGGATGCCTACACCCATAGATAGAGCTTTGAGCTCAAAGGTATTATGCTCTACGTACTCCGTCAAGTTGCTGATTGCTAAATGTTGTCTATAGAATGCAGTCCTAGGTAACATCTACATCCAAAACACATGACGATCATCCTCCTGACTTCTCTCAGCATTCACTGGTATCGTGACCGCAGCTGCGGCATGGAGTATCTGGGGAGGCGACATGTTCCCAAAAGAGGCCGATCCTACTGGTGGTATGTTTCTATGCTTCTTGTAACGTGGTATCATACTTATCTGCTTATAGATCCGGAGACATGGTCTAGGGAGGAGCTACGAAGATGGTTGGCTGCTGTTCGTATGATCCAATCGTCGGTTGCATGAGTACTGACTGTTCTGCAGAGAGATTTGCACCCGAACAGTAAAGATACCAAGGAACAATTATTGGAAAGAGTCAAGGCCAATATGCGTGTATCTAGGAGTACGTAATGCGAGAGGATCTACCATGGGGGGCTTCGAGCTGGATTCGGGGTACTAGTTTTGGATTATGGCGAGAAGGCATTCTCAAATTGATTTCGGGTCTGCCAACGACACTGCTGTGTCGTCTTTCACGAAGCAATGAATCTATTAAAAATATGATTTTCATTTATCTGCTGGCGCAGGACACCTGATAGTTGCTTGCTACCCGATGCTTGCTGCTGCCAACTACTTCCCATAATGTCTTCGGTTGCGTTCTACCCTCAAAGATCGAACGAATCAAAGAATGGTCTATCTGCTCGCCAGTAAAATCCTCGTTGAAATCCTCCCTGCCCAGTACGTCTCCATTCATCCACCAGTTTATCCCCAGATCATATCCTCCATAAAAAAATATCAAAAGTAACATAAGAACGCCCTTGAAAATAACACTGCATCTCAACGTGGCTTTCAACCCATCCCGCGACAACAAACTGTTAACCCACCGAGTGTAAAATAACATAAACGCTATATCCTCAGGAAGCAGTTCGAATGTCTCATGTCAAGTTTGAACGCAATATTGATGACGAATGTTCATCGAGAAATTCATGCTGCGAATGGGTTGCAATGCTTATGCGGGTCCATCACCACCATACTGAGCAGCAAGTCTCGAGATCTCAGCCTGCAAAATCATCAATTAGTTAGAACATTCCATTTTCTGTCAATGAACGTACCTCTAATGCAGCATTTTCATCTTCCAATGCCTTAGCTCGATCTTTGAGTTCTTGAGTCTATCAACCAAAGTCAGCCAATATGTTCACAAACCATATCCGGACACACCATGTGCTCACTTTCTCTCTCTGGACCTCCGCGTCCTTCATAGCTTGCAAGTGCTGCTCTAGCAACTTCTTCTTCTCAGCAGCAGCCTGGATGCGAGCCTCAGCAGCCGCGGTTTCACGCTCAATGATCGCGATCTGCTTCGAAGCTGGCGATTGGTTAGTCTTATTAGATCCATCCTCATTCGAAGCCGATGTCATCTGGCCAGCCTTTCGCTTCCCAGCTGCGGTCGGAGAACTTTCACCCTTGCCTTTGGCCTTACTCCTGGGCTTGGGCTTTGTAGCTGAAGCTGAAGCTGAAGGCTCAGCATCAGTTCCTGCAGCTGCCTTTGGCGATTTAGATGTTTTGGTGGTCTTTGGTGCCGCTGCCTTCTTGGGCTTTGCTTGTGCAGATTCGGCCTGGGTTTTGGTGGGTGTTGTCGATGAGACTTTGTTCGCTTTCATTGCAGTGTCTTTGGTTGGAGTAGACGTCTTTCCTTCTTTCTTGACGGGCTTAGCTGGCGCGGCGGTCTTTTTCGATGACGTGACTTCAGATAAGACGACTTGCGGAGCTACAACCTCCATCTTGGGATTTTGTACGTGCATTGGTTGAACATCCGAGGATTTATCGGTAGGAGACTTCTTAGGTAGTGGATGAGTGGGTCGAGATCCAGGAAGCGGTGTTCTAGTAGTGCTCTTGCCGTCTACGGCCGCTGCAATGACCTTTGGCTCTAAGCTCGATGCCAACCCGTCAGGTGAATTCGGCTCGTCAATCTCCATATTCATTACGGAGTTTGATTGAAGGATTGGAGCATCAACCATCTGCTCATCATCAGCGTTTGAGTCCCTAACGGAGTCATTGAATTTGACGTCATTAGGGTCTTGAATGAAGAGAGCATTTTGGATGTTCATTGGGTTTTGGTGGGCAACAACCACGTTTCCCTCGATGCTCGAATTCGGAATTTGATAGTCAACGCTTGTTCCACGCTTGTTCTCTGCTGCTCCGGCATCATGCATCGTATTCGGCTTCGCAACTAGATTATCACTGTTGTTGAATGTGCCATATCCAGGATGTTGGTTGCGAGCTAGCCAAAGAGAATTAGTGTAGATTGCACCTAGTGGTGTTGGTTGATCAGCTTCAATACGGCAGAATTCTTTGAACTTTTGTAGTCCTTGCAATTTTGCTGTTTGTGGAGGCGTCAAGGGCTCCCACTGGGGACCACGAAGCTCGAATTCAGGTGCTGCATGTCTTTCTTCTCGAGGTTTTTCGTTCTTAGATACCTGAGCGACCACGAAGTCTGGTTTAGATTTGCTTGTTGAAGATAAATCTTGATCCTCCTGCAACCCGGTGGTCATTAGCTTTAGAAGACTGCCTGTACCAGGGTGGTAAGACGAATATTCGCCACGGTTTTGATCACTAGAAATTTTGTTTACATGACCACTGAAAATTCCAGAATCAGACGTGGGCTTGTCCTTCCTTTGAAGATGTGCGAAGGTTTCAGTATCCCCAGATATGAGTTCCTGGACGCTCTTTGCCTTGGTGGTCTTTGATAATGGCTTCTTTGGGGGAAATCCAGGCACCGTATTATCGGCGTTTGTAACTGGAACTCCATGGGATTTTCTAATGCTGAGCACCGGTGTTGCAATAGCTTTGATTACCACATCTTCGTGACCGATTTCTTCGTCGCTCGAGTCCAAAATCTGGAGGTTTTCTTTCGTGAGGGAATTTGTCTTTGGCTCAGACTGCGACCAATCTCCTCGCAAGTGCTGATTCGCCCGGCTTTCGGAGATAGCTTGAAGCCTATGCCCAGATATCTCCTTACCACCAGTCTTAGTCCTTTCTACCTTTGGTCCAATAGCATCATCTTCGGAAGCGGAAAGAATCAAGCTCTGATCATCTTCATGATCACTATCGATCCATCCCTTGGTGGCACTGGGGTTACTCTTGGCTGTACCTGAATCTTTAGAGCTAGATTGGGCATCTTTTCGAGTAATTTCATGAGAGGATTTGCTGGTATTGAAGCCAAGTTTTTGTAGGTCTGCGGAGGAGAGAAAGACAAATTTGAAGGAAGCCCAAAGCTTAAAGTCTCCTGACCATCTTTTCAGAACTCGTGCCTTGGCAGTTGGGGTGATACTTTTCTGATTGACCAAGCTGACTTCGAAGGAAGGTGAGGGCTTGCCAGTCTCTCCCACCAAGGAATTAAGCTTCCACCAATCGGTGTACTCCTCGTATGTAGGGGCCCTCAGTGCATCGCCCAATGATTCTGTGTCGATACTTTCTTCACTAGAAGAGGAAGAAGTTTCATCTTCATTCTCCGTATCAGACGACGAACTACGGTGCTTCTTGGCTTTCTTCGCTTCTGGATCTCTGCGAAAGATCTGAACCTCAATGCTACCAACTGCAGAACTTGGTGTGCCGTCAATATAGTGGCGTGCTAGCTACCTATTAACACACAATCAAACTCCAAGAATTAGGCGGACGACTTACATTTTTCCATGTTTCTCTTCGCTACTTGCATCTGGAATGCTTTGTTCACGTATCGATTGCCTTGCTTGACTTGGCCGCATACCCAGTCAAAGCTTTTAGTAGTCTTCTTGGTGCCTTTATCATTGCTGTGCGATGCCCGTAGAATGCCATCAACAACAATATCGACAAATTCTTCGGTGCCAGAGGTGATAGATATATGCGGCATTAGGATATCTTCTTCGGCGGGTGAGATGTAGCAAGTAACGCGATTACTAGCTTTTGTAACATTATATTCGAGAAATGAGTTGTTGTCTCTTCCTTCGTCTGCCAATTTTTTTATATTGATCTCTCCTTTCACAATTGCTCCATCGAAGCCAAGCAAGCCTGCTGGGATTTTCATATTTGCAACGCTAATATGATTGTATTGTCGAGGAACTTAGTTGAGCTGAAATGGAATTAACCACTTTGAAAGATAGACTCCAGTCTGTTATTCGATCTGAGTTCTTGATACGTCAGTATGCAGCTAGATCGAAGTAGATCGAAGTAGATCAAGTTGCCAATTTAAACAATTGCAGAATGATAAATGTAACGCCAGTGAGTGTTCTGCGTCGGTAGATCATAGCGCACTCAACTGATAATACAACGATCTAGAGGCGTATTGCAGCCGAGAATATTGTGTGAAGAGGTGTGAGGTGGTCCAGAGATCGACATAACTTGGGTGCAGGGACAGTGGAAAGTATCATACCTCGAGTATAAGGACGGAAATCAGGCCTTCACAGCTGAAGTCTAAAAGAACTGGTAGGTTCTACACGAGGATTGAGCTCAAGGCGAATGAAAGAAATATAGCAAAGAAGAGTGACTTCTGAATAAGAGGAATTGGGGGGAGGAGGGGCGTAAGATCGGAAGATTATGGTTTGGGAAGAGAGAAGGAGAGTGGAAGAGAGAAGAAAAAAGAAGAAAAAAGAAGAAGAAGAAGAAGAAGAAGAAGTAGAAGAAGAGAGGAGGGGGGGTTCTACAAGCGTTAATGGAGGCAATGCCTTGAGGACTTCGAAAGTGAATTTCGAGGACTGAGCTAGATCTTTTGGACCCACCGACGGACTTACCACCTTTTAGACAAGAAGACATCAACTTGAAGATACTTGAGACTATTTCTGATAGAGAGAAAGATTGAGGGTACGGCCAAAATCCTTGCCCGAATCGTTTATAGAATTGACGGCGTCGAGGCATTATATGGATAAGCTCACTCTACCTAAGCTGTAGTTTCTAGAATACAGCCGATTCTATTAAACAGAGGGGCCTCCTTGAATTCGTGAAGGCCACAACATAAAACTAGGCTAGGTGAATTCCGCTTCCCTAGCGAACATGAATACGTGCGGCGAGAAACCCTCAGATACAGAATGGCAAGATTAGGACAACGAACACAAGAATTCCTTGAATGTGCGCTGACGAATCAATCTGATAGTCCTCTGCGACAGAGTTGCCTACTTTCCTTCGCAGGCCCGTTTCGTCTCAAAACTGCTCCCACCTCAGCACGGCTCCGGTCTAACCCGTCTAAACGAATCCGGTCCTTCTTGACACGAATAATCCAATATGGCTTGGAAGAAAAAGACATGTGTACTGTGTGTCTGCTACAAGCCGGACTTCGAGACTCAGAGCGCAAAGGCAATATTTATCCTCCAAAGCATCCGCAGCTGAACACGTCCTTTCATACTACCAGTCGAAATATCTGACTTTGAATCAACCATTTCCTAATACCCTTGGGAGCCTTCGGATTCTTTGCCTCCATATTCGGCACCAGTACGAAGTTCTCCACAAAAGCTCGCTCATCACCCTCATCCCCGTCCTTGGAAGTATATTTGACCGCTCCATTCACTATAACCACAATACTCATCTTACTACCGTCCTTCTCCCCTCCGAATTTCCCCTCCTCAACTCCGATATTGTAATTTGTATTGAGAACATGCGTATCGTAGCTTTGCGCATCATATGCCGTCTTCTCGATTTTCTTTTCGAACATGTCTTGGAGTGCAGCAGGGCTTGCTATGATGTTACCGTTGAGTGTGATGGCTGCTTCCGCTGGTGCGAGCGGCGAGGGTTTGATGTAAAATGAGGTTAATCTAGATCGACCACTAGGACTGTTCAGAGCATCGTAGAAGCTCTCGACAAAGACATCCGCAGCTAACATCGGATGAGAAATTGTTCGCCAAGAGGGAGATGCAGTTATCTGGCCATACCTTTAGCAGCCACGTCAATTTGAGTGTCTTCCGTAGGTTCAGTCATGATGTTCAAACTTTACTGCAGCTGTATAGAAAGAAGCAGGAACTGAGTAGAAAGAATCGCTTTTCGTTCCTGCTTTGTTCCTGCGTTTGTCGTGCTTCATCACCTAAAAATACGCTCACCGCAGTTGCGGCAGAATAAATGCGCTCGCACTTTCATTGGTCCAAATTTCCCGCTAATTTTTTGTCTAGAAGGCGGGACCGAGCTTCGAGGTTTCTCTTGCAGGTACACAGATTCGTCAACACCTTCTGTCCTGATGTATAGTAGAAGTTCGTTGCTTCTTGGGTCATTGCGGGCCCGGGGCAATTCATCATGGACAAATGGTTGGGTTTGTGGTTCCTGTCGTGCAAGAGCTCCACCTAGAGCTAGGCTTTCGAGCTCCGCGACACCAAAAAAGCCATATTATATAACTACACCCATTTTCTATGTGAACGCTGGTGGGTCTGGACCAACCCATTATTCAACGGTGCTTTCAAATTGACCTTCTTGGATAGCACCTCATGTCGGTCACTTGTATACTATGGTTCTTGCGGACGTCCTCAAGCGATGGCAACTTCTCAAAGGCGAAAAGGCAATCTTGTGCACAGGGACGGATGAACACGGCATGAAAATACAGCGAGCAGCGGAAACAGCGAATATACCACCAAAGGAATTCTGCGATACTGGCGCGACGATATTTAAGGAACTGGCGCGTCGGACAGGGCTCTTGAACGATCACTTCGTACGAACAACAGACGAAGATCACAAAGATGCAGTACAATACTTTTGGCATATGCTCAAGGAGCGAGAATACATCTACGAATCTAAGCATGAGGGTTGGTACTGCGTGAGCGATGAAACGTTCTATCCGGTGTCGGCAATTGAGAAGCGGCTAGACCCGTTTACTGGTAGAACATTCATGGCTTCGCAAGAAACAGGCAAAGAGGTTGAATGGACATCTGAATCGAATTACCATTTCCGGCTCTCGGCCCTCAAAGATCAACTCCTTGATTTCTACGAGAAGAACCCACGTTTCGTTGTGCCGGCGAGTCGTCATAAGGACGTCGTCCAACAAGTATCAAACGGTCTTGAGGACCTGTCCATCTCCCGTCCTTCCACTCGACTGAGCTGGGGTATTCCTGTTCCAGACGACGACACTCAAACCATTTATGTTTGGCTTGATGCACTAATAAACTACATCACCAAAGCTGGTTATCCATGGGCACCGGGTAGTGAAACCGTTGGAGGTTGGCCTGCAGATGTTCAGGTCATTGGGAAAGATATTGTTCGATTTCATTGCATTTACTGGCCTGCGTTCCTCCTTGCGCTAAACTTAGAGCCACCCAAACAAATATTGACTCATGCGCACTGGACTATGGACAACCAAAAGATGTCTAAATCAATAGGAAATGTGGTGGATCCCTTCTTCGCTCTTGATCGATGGGGCCTTGATACTGTGCGATATTATCTCATTCATGAAGGTAGATTGAACGACGACTCAAACTATGGTAATAAATACATCGTGAGGAGGTACAAGAAGGACCTTCAGGCAGGCCTTGGAAACCTGGTCAGTCGACTAACGCGGCCAAAAATCTGGAACGTCAGGTCATGCGTAGAGCGTGCTCAGGGTAATGATATGGTTCGCCCAGACGAATCTTCAGAGGAAATGTTCAAGACCTTATCAGCTCTTCCAGAGAGAGTGAGTCACAATATGGACACACTCTACTCTAATAAAGCCTTGATAGCTATCATGAGCGCCGTATATACTGTAAGATACCTTGAGCCCGTTTTCTTTGTCCGCCAAGAAACTGATAGTAGTCCTAGACGAATAAATACATAGAGCTTCAGAAGCCGTGGGACCTTGCAAAATCCAGTTCGCCGGCGGATGAAGTTGCACTCGTAAGAACAATTTACAATGCTGCTGAAGCTGTTCGTATAGTAGGGATTCTTCTTCAACCGTTCATGCCAGACAAGGCAGCACAGTTGCTCGATATGCTGGGAGTTTCTCCCCTCCGTCGCACATATACCTATGCTGCTCTCGGCGCAGACGATTCATATGGCGACGCACAGGCGCCTCTAGGGAAATGCGCGTGGGATGCATTGTTCCCTCCGCTACCAGTCGAGACTTGATGACTTGATTGCGATGGCCGAGGAAACCTCATGTAGCTCAATTGTAAGATACCGTATTGTAGTTAAATCTCATATACCCCAGATCGAAAGGTATGAAGACAACCTCAACTACATATCGCATTCACCTAGTTGGATTCTCTTCTCTTCAATGTTACCACAAGAAGTTTGAAGCACATAAGCCCATTAACTTTGGTCCATGTTAGTCGTTGCGGAGATCGCACTGGATATCACTCACCCACTACCTAAAAATCCCCGCACTTTCCCGCTTGAACCTTACCCCTTATTTTGTCGATTACGCTACCAAATATGTAGAGTACCTCGATCAGAACCGGTAGTGTCCGCGACTAGCTTTTTGACAGATACAGGTACAAGTACACTTTTAGAAACAGCTCATGCATATATATATATATACAGGGAAATTAAACGCAGCAGAGCAAAACGCAAGCTGTGAGTGGTCGTAAGCATGGCATAATCCAGGGAAAATCTTATCACACGTGAACCTGAAGTCATATCAGCCCACGATTATGACGTCACATGGCCGCTGCCCACTCGAGCACTTGCAAGACCTGTTTTGGTGCATAATTAATGCATACTTGAAGAAGTGTAGCCCCTCTCCATCTCGAAGAATTTCTAAGCAAAAAATAATTCATTTGTTCAGTGAGTTTGACTTAAGCAACATACAACAAAGCACATTCCCACATCATGCCTTTCACGTTAAACACCTCTGCCTCTTACGACCTCTCTTCCAACACCTCTTTGGGAGACAGTGATTGGAGCCGATCTGGTTCTTACCAAACAATCAAAAACCAGGACGGAACCACTTACACCCGCCGTACGCAAAAGAATGGTGGCCCAATAGTTGAAGAAATCAAGAGATGGGACGGAGCAGGGAGGAGAGTTTTGGAAGACGGAAGTGTGTATGAGAAAAACGGAAAAGGAAGAGGGTGGAAGCAGGTGCAAGATCCAACTGTGAAGCCTGTGGAGAGCGGAAGCAAAAGCGGGCGGAAGAAGAGAGGTACTATTCTTGGAATGACGACGGATGAGAGTGAGCATGGCTTGAACGCAGGTAAAAGCCGGAGTAAAAGCGGAGGGAAGAAGAGAGGCACTATCCTGGGAATGACGACGGATGAGAGCAAGAATGTCTTGGATGGAAGTCCAGGATATGGCCCGAACGGATGGGAGAAGAGTAATACATTTACGAAGAGTTCGCCGGTGATTGGTGGAACAAGCCTTAATGGTCTGATGGCGAAGGTTGCGAATGATGCGCTTCAGAGTCGTGGGAAGGGAAGGATTATCAAAGAGGTGGATGATGATGAAGAGGAAGAGGAGGAGGATAGTGAGGAGTATACCGATAGTGATGAGTATACTGATGATAGCGAGGAGTATACTAGTGGAGAGTATTCAAGTGAGGAAGAGGAGGAGGACGAGGATGAGGAGGACGAAGAGGAAGAAGAGGAGGAGGAAGTAGATGAGAAGCCGAAGAAGAAGAGCTCTGTGACCAAGGAACCAAAAATCGAGAAGTCCAAATCGAAGAGCTCTACTAGCGGCAAGAAGGCTACCACAACATCGCCTACCACGAAACAGAAAGGAAAGGAGGCAGCGAAGAAGAAGCCCAAGGCAGCAAAGGTTGAAGAGAGCAGTGAGGAGTCCGAAACTGCTGATGATGACGATACCGATGGATACGAAGTGGAAGAAGTCTTTTCATCCGAAGATGAGAGGGAGAAGGAAAAAGAGGATAAACCAGAATGGAAGAAACCGGCTCCTGCTCCAAAACAAGAGGCAAAGAAGAAGCCCATCCAGCGCGGAAAGAACACGAAGAAGAGTGTTGCTATTCCATAATTAGTCATGGGAAGAGCCGCATGGTGTATTGGATTGGATGATATGATGGATATGACGGATATGATATGTACATTTTTAGTTTTATCGTTGGCGCTTGGGCTCGAGCGTTGTCTATCCGAGTCATGTACTTAATTATTGAACATTGCCTCAGCCATCTGTACTTCTGACGCATTCCTATCCACTGATACTAAGTTACCCGTCACCGCATGCCCAAAAGGGCAGCTATAGCTCCAGTATTCTGGTGGTATGTAATCCAATCCAACCAAGTGTGCTTACCTAAGTGTGTCTGTGGCTGTGTAGCATGTGCATGGAGCTTCTAATGCAGCAGGAGCTTTTAATGCAGCAAGAGCTTTTAATGCAGCAAGCGATGCAATGCAGGACGTAAGGTTAGCAACTACCACGCTGGCAAGATTTTTGTCTGGTCTCTTACCCTAAACGTCGTCGACCTCGGCGACGACTCTCTTGTATACCCAAACCGGTCTTGGGTGCAGATAGGCTCCAAGGCACGCGCATGTCTTGAAATGAGGGCTTTGTGCTACACCCAACGTCATGAGCGAATTGTATCCGACGCAGGTCGGCAAGGAGCGAGGAAGTGACACGGTCACACTTCTCCATCGTCAGGGTTCGCGGGGATCTGCATGAAATATTCCCTGACAAAGTTCTAGACCGAGGACCTGCACCCCAACACCTTCGCACCAGATCTTGAATCCTGAGTACTCGCAATTGTTGCGAATCAAATCACGGCGTTGCACATGGCATTGGATTACACAAATAGACACCGAGCCTGACCGAGCGATTCCAGCTCCGAATTGGGAGGATTTCTCGCGCCGTTCGATCCCTTATACGGCGACTCAAATGTCCAGATACCCAATCGCTTTATCGCTAGCAGTGCCGACGCCATTAATCGCTCAAACATGGGGACTAACCCGCCGCCACAAAAACCCCCACGGAATTGAAATGATCGAGACGACACACGGCTGCTGTTTCCGAGCGACTCCTATGATGAATTACTGGAGTATGAGTCCTCCAGTCCATGTATGGACAGCAAGTCCCTCATTGCCCATAATGCTGTCTATATGTATCGCGTATCCCCCCCTTCTCGCAGGAGAGATCTTTTCTACATCATTTGCATATTGCACTGCTTCAAGAGCTCTAGTTCAAATTCTTGTGTGACTCACGACCGATTCGATCAAAAACCACCTATCCCTGCCCGCCCACCACCTCCCTCAGCCTTACACGTCGAACCTAGCCAAACAAACATCCCAATCACAGACAGCCATGCCTCAATCCATGTCATCCTCGCTGCAAGGCTATGACGGGTCGCAAAGGTATGATCTACGCAAGCATTTCATTCGTCAATCTGCTTGTCTCGCGAGCTTCAGATATCATTGGCTCGAATAAACTTACCGATAACCATTTCCATAGATCCGGCAAAAGCTACGAGGCATCGGCTTCTCCCACGGCCCGTCGCCCTCGCTTGCTGCAACCTCCCGCAGAGCCCTTGACACGTTTTGCGGGCGACAATACCCGCCCACCCTTGGCGTTCAGGGAGCCGACCACCCCCGCGAAAAGCAGCGCAGATGCCGCGAAGATCATCAAGGACTTCGAATCGAAGATGCGCAAGGGCTAAATGCAACCGAACACGGAAAACTCCCACCGTAAGGCGGGAGATCGGCATAATATGATTTAAAGCTGGAATTTCTGGAACTTATGTTCCTCTTTCTCACAAACTTTTTTCCACGAGATTTAATTGAAGATTTGGTCAGCACGCAATTGGGAGTTGTTTGTTCTTGATTCTACTCTCGGAGATAGAAGCTAGAAGCTCGCGATCTTGGGGTGAGTGTTCTTTAGATCTACTCTGTCTAACACCGAGGGCTCGCTCAAGAATGATTCGACGATGGCTTGTTTTGGCAAAGAATCAGGCTCAAAGTTGAGATTTCTTGTACATGTCCTCTTTTGGTTTTGCCATCGACATGTCCTAATTACCTTTTAACTGACTTACCTACTACAGAACGGCACTCCAAGCTTCCCGACTTTGTTGTGGACCACAGCGAATGGGCTGTCGCAAATGATCTGACAGAAAGTGAGGTTTGCCGCTCCGAAGAAGTAGCGCATTTATGGCTGCTGGTCAGCCGCTCGAAGTGAATGAGTTTTGTTGGATGTAGGGTTTGGTGATTAAGACATTGGGGTTTGTGTTTACTGACCGTTACCGAACAAAATCTCGTTAATGAATTTGTGGAAGGCATCTCTTTGGAACTCAGGAGTGGCTGATATCGTAGGAACATAGGGTCCTTCTGTAGGTCGATAGCTTGTAGAAACGCCGTTGGAAATTGGCAAGCAGATTGCTGTCACTGCACAGCAGTGACAAGATTAAGTGCTGAGATAATGGTCTGTATATATGATAGAGTAGAGTAAGATGCTAGTTGGCAGTGTAGTTAGTTAGCATATCACTGGTACCACAACTTGCAAACTGTATTTCCTTCTTCCCCGATACGATCGTGTTGATGCAACCATCATTCGATATAGTGAGCGCCATGAAAAGTACGAGATCATCCATCGTACTGGCAAATAGCATAATGCGTGCTTATCTCATGATCATGGGAACCACGTCGGGTCCATAGAAACATAAACCAGCTGCTGAAGGTTGTGCGAAGAGAACACTGCTAGACAAAGTAGTCTAAGTAGATATACAGGCACAAGTGCGTCGTGGTGTTTCGATTTTAATACATTCTTCACGGCCACAGCGGTGTAGCCATTAACATCCATATCAAATTTTTTCGAAATAACTGCAACGATCGGCGTCGGCTCGGTCGCATCTTTGGCAGGGTGTAGATAGCCTCCTAGGGCAATGCTCGCGCCTCCTGTCTTCGAACGAGTTTTTTCTAGATAGCACCGGTATTTATGTTGATTGTTTTGAGGCCGAACAGGGCGAGCTCAAGTTGGAGTTGGTCACTTGGACTTTTGACTGCCGCCCTGGTGGCATTTGGGTCAAACCCGTCGCGTCTAATCGGAGGTTAAGTGTTGTTCCATGATTTCTTGCTTGCTTGCTCTCCAACCCATAGATATGCTTCGATGCTTCACGGTTCGACCATCCGAGAAGTACTCGCATTTTGTTGAATAAACCAACGGGGATTAAAGAAAGATACGCATATGCTGAGTCAGGAAAGAGAAGCAACCTAGCGTCAGATGAGTGCTGCTGAGGAACAAAGCTGTTGTAAGTCCCAGTACAGATGTACGTTTCTCTATTACTCTCCAACATCGGTGCGGCAAGATTACTCAGCCCAACGCATACCCAGGAATTCGAAGCAAGATTGATGATGGCGGTCAAACAGGCACAGACGCCAATTCCAAGAAGGGATCCTTTCAGTCCTTCGCCCTGAACATGGCGTAGAGTCGGTTCCACCACAAGATGCCCGCCACCCTGTTCGGCTTGAGGGAAGCAAGGAGAACCTAGGCTTTTATATCTCGATAGGTTAAGAACCAAATTCGCCCCTAGGCCGATGCCAGTACTTGGGTTGGGACAATGGCTAGTCCGTAGTCGTGACGCAGGTCCACTAGCTTAAACATGTTCACCACTTGGAAGGTCTTCTACTGATGTATTGTGCAACCACGCCGCCCATAGAGGAACCAAGTATATCGAATTGGGGACGTTAATCGCAACGAGGAAACTTGCAGTCGTTGCCGCCATGACGGTAATGGAATCTGGGAAAGTGCCTTTGCCGTGGCAAATTCCAGAGTTATCTACCAGAATCAGCTCGCAGAAGTGCCGATTCGAGGCGTTTCATAACCATTATGTACAAGAAAGCAGGACGTCGTCGCCACAAAACTCCGGGACGGAGATTAAGGTGCTTGCGGTACTAGTTAGTATCCTTTTCCAGCTGAAGACATTTGCGGCTGAAGTCCTAGTCCCTTCGTTCGCCTCCGAGCACTAGATGTCTATTAAATCAACCGGTTAAGTGGAAGGCTGCCAAATATCAGCGTGTACACGCATTCCGCACCACATCGATGGTGACCGGTTAAATACAACGCAGACCGACCCTGGGAGTGCATTTTCGGAGGGAAATGCCGATTGGTAGACACGTTCCAACAATTAGAGGATGGAGGACGTCAAGATAGATTATCCGTGCCGAAGATCTGTGCGGCTTCGACTTCTCCAATTTGTAATGCGGGGTATTGATATTACCCGTACCGGTGGCAAGTTTCCCCATGCAGGAAAAACGATAATGCATCTATCGGATGGAAGCGGACCGCTGCGTCTGTCCATTGAGATGCGAAGCTTGTTTCTTGTTTTTGAATGTACCATTCAAGCATACAGGCCTCGAGCCCTGCCAAGAAGCAAAAAGGTCTCCACACCTTTGACCCGATAGACGAGATCTGGACTTGGACCAATGGTTTCTTGCTCCTCTAGACATTTTTTCCATCTACCATGCAAGTGCTTCAATCTTAAGGCCTAACAAGGAATCGTAGATTAATTGTTCATCTCCGCTCCCCACGCTCCGAATGGAGTGTTAACCGAGGCTTCAGGGGAATAACATGGCCGCATTGGCTTTCTTCATTTATCCGTAACAGGCAAATTTCATTCTGGCCTGGAATCCGACGAACAGGGTTGTTATTGAGGGGTGCGAGGCGGCGGGCGTTTGTATGTCCGCCGGAATGAAATGTTTCCATTCTTTGGTTGAAAAAACATATTTAATCTTTGGGGTTTCTCCACGTTTTTTCGTTTGATCACCATCGTCCTATTTCAAACTCAGGTCATTCGGGTCTCATAAATCCGTTCAGGTCCTTCCTTGTTTTGCCCTACACGTCTCTCCCCTTCAATTCCTCTCAAAATGCATTATTCCAAGCTAGCTACTCTTGCTGCTCTGCCCGCA
This sequence comes from Clarireedia sp. CPB17, assembly GCA_002242865.1. Classification (NCBI taxonomy): domain Eukaryota; kingdom Fungi; phylum Ascomycota; class Leotiomycetes; order Helotiales; family Rutstroemiaceae; genus Clarireedia; species Clarireedia sp. CPB17. The sequence goes on from LLKJ01003428.1 coordinate 17,584, forward strand.
GCTTACGCGCAGCTCAATACTCTCGCCAAGGCTGCTGGACTGACTTACTTCGGTTCGGCCACTGACAATGGCGAGCTGACTGATACTCAGTATACTGCCATCCTTTCGAACACGAGTGAATTCGGTCAAATCACCCCCGGAAACACCATGAAATGGCAATTCACGGAGCCCAGCCAAAACGTCTTTGACTACAGCGGGGGAGATGTCATCTCAAGCCTTGCCGAAAAGAACGGCCAGTTGTTAAGATGCCACAACTTGGTCTGGCACTCGCAGTTGCCAGACTGGGTTACTAGCGGTACATGGACGAATGAAACTCTGATTGCGGTTATGAAAGCTCAGTAAGTTCCTCAAGAGGAGAGTCTGTGTGGAAGCAAAAACTTACAATTTGTTTAGTATCCAGAGCGAAGTCACACATTACAAAGGCCAGTGTTACGCATGGGACGTCGTGAACGAAGCCTTCAATGACGACGGTACCTACCGAGACGATGTCGTAAGTGTTCTACCTGCTCAGCTCAAGCAAAAGGTTCAAAACTAACTTCACCTCTCCAGTTCCACACCACCATCGGACCCGAATACATCCCCATCGCTTTCGAGACCGCCGTTCTCTACGACCCAGACGTCAAGCTCTACTACAACGACTACAACATTGAGTACTCCGGTCCCAAAGCCACCGCCGCTGCCAACCTCGTCGCCTCCCTCAAGGCCCGCGGCATCAAGATCGACGGAGTCGGTCTGCAAGCGCATTTCATCGTCGGCGGCACCCCCAGCGAATCGGACCTCGTCTCCGTCCTCAAGAGCTACACCAGCCTCGGCGTCGAAACCGCCTACACCGAGCTGGACATCAGATTTAGCGCTCTCCCTGAAGACACCGCCGGTCTCACTCAACAAGCCAACGACTACTCGAGCGTTGTTTCTGCGTGTCTTTCCGTCGACGACTGTATCGGAGTTACCGTCTGGGATTTCGTTGACAAATATTCTTGGATCCCTAGCACCTTCCCCGGACAAGGAGACGCGGATCTTTTCTTCTCGAACTTCACCAAACACCCGGCTTACTACAGCGTCGCGAGTGTTCTCGCCGCAGCAGCGACCGCCACACCCGTCACTAGCTCCGCATCGACTGTGTCCTCTACCTCCAGCGTCGCTCCATCGGGCTGCAGTGCGCCTGTGTATCCCACCACCACCGCCAGCGCAACCAGCACACTGCAGACCAGCACCACGACGGTTTCTTCGACCGCGACCGCGACCCCAACTGGCAAGACTGTTCCGCAATGGGGCCAGTGTGGCGGAAAGACGTATTCCGGGCCGACGGTCTGTGTTGCGGGTTGCACATGCAAGTACTCGAATGATTACTATTCCCAGTGTCTTACTGTTTAGGGGGAAGAAATGGGATGGGATGGTGTTGGTGTTCAAGGAGGATAAAATAAACATGATGCGAAAGAGCGGGAGTTGGTTGTGTACATTCTTCACTATATTCTTTGTAAATATAAGTTCAGTTCGCCCATCATAGCGATGCAAGAACAAAATCAAATACATATTTTTATATATCCACATTTGTCATGTCTTCCTTGATGCTAGTCTGCACTTGCAGTTCTTCTGTTCTTGATCTCTAGTGCACAGACGGGCCGTTCCTTTTGCTAGATCCACTTCTTTTCGACTTTGAACGCTTGGATGGATACTGGGAATCATCCCATCTCATAGTGCTTCAAGCATAATTCGGTCCTGCGTTTCGGTCGTCTAGACGAAACATCTTTTGCACACGAGGAGCGCACGGAGATCTCTAACGTCTAACTTTATTCTCACCTCACCTTGACTGAGATATTCATCTGAATCTCTCATCTGAATCTTGGGGATTCACCGTCCCTTGCACGAAATCGACCTGCCCCAGAAATCCCCGCCAAACAGTAAGTAAACCCGCTCCCGCGCCCGTACAGTAATATTTCGCCCCACGTCAAGGGCGCAATGTCTTAGCAGTGAACGGGATATGTATCTCAGCTATACAGGCATCTTAGCCGCCAGCAAAATTTTAACCCGCGATTATACTTATGAGTCAGCAATCCAATTGATGTCAATAATTTCCCCGAATATTACCATCTATCGCGCTCGGAATTCCACGTCGGATCTCGGATCCCCGGTCAGCACATTGTATTTTTATCAGATGCCTTCCGCCACGTTGTGGGATTAACCCGCACCCGTTATAGCACAGGGAGAAACGTCAGGACACGAGTGCCGGCGTACCTGTACGTAAAGAACATGAATCGATCCGGAGCACATCCGCATCCGCACTCGCACTCGCACTCGCATTCACGTACTGTACACGACCCTCGAACCTCAACCCCCAAGGCAAGTATACCTTAGGGGCCGGCCGAACAAGTCGCCAGTTACCTAAAATAATCCGACGAAATCAGCATTTCCGCAGGGTCCAAACCCCCATCTCCGCGCGAAACAGCACTGTAGCGAGAATCTATGAATAAACCATAGGTATGTCGATCACGTCGGCGCCCTTTTTCTGACGATAAAGACCAAACAGGAAGTCGGAAGAGGAAAACAGACTATTATTAGCCGTATACGAGAAGAGGGATAATTCGTAGGGCTACGACGTTAGATGCGATATAGTGAGTAATGGAGCTCCGGCACGGCAAGAACACGTATACTTCCCCGATCGATGCCACCGCACGATGATCTACGTCCCCGCGCTTGGATCTCGAGGAAATAAAACTCCCTTGCCGGGTCCCAAACGTCAACGTAGATTCGTATTCGAAGCTATGAGTCAGAGAGGCAGGACGTGTTTTGTCGAGTTGTGGTACAGGACAGAGAGGAAAATAGGAGTATCGTGTCGCATTCAGTTCATGCCGTGTTGCTTCTTCCTTGATTTCGTTGATTTAATTCGATATGAGTTCGATAAGAGCTCATCCTTTCGTCCGGTGGGATAGCATTTTACTAGATTGGAATACATACATGAGGCGTAAGGCTGAGACCTGCAGGCTAAGGAAGACCCTCGTGTTGGTGGTAAAATGATACATAAATGCTCACATCAGAATAATACCCTTATACCATTTCCTTTCCTTTTGCTTCCTCGGGCATAGATGCAGATGATTGGGATATTTTTGGTTATGCTGATGGTTTAGATGAACTATTGTTTCAGAGGGTTGGATTTCCGGTTGCAGCGTAGATCGGGGCCGTTTCCTATGCAGGGGGGACAGAAAGAAACGAAACGGAGAGAGAAGGATGAGTAGACTTCTGCGGTCGCCGCCCCCCCGGACACCACGCACGAACAGACCCGGTGATGAAGACCGAACCCCAGTCCAGTGATGTATTAATCTTTCGTAAATCTTCTTCGCCGTTCCTGAGGAGATTATTATGCATGTGCGTGGCTTGAGATCGCATCTGCCGCCTCACACTCACATACTTGCTTTGCTGATCTTTGCTGATCTTGGTTGGTTTGCTGATCAAGGCATAAGAGATTTCCGGTTGGTTTGTCAACTGAGAAAACAAGGATGATGCAGTGGCAGGAGGAATGACATAAAAAGGCGTATCGCATTGAACACGGAGTTCAATTTCCATCCGTGTCTGCTCCGACCGACACAAGCTGGAGACTCTGAGCCGGAATGCTGTACGCGGTCACCGAATAGGGAATCATGAGGATCAAAGATAAATCCGTCCAATGGAGAATCTTCTCGTGTTTCGTAGACGCGGTGAAAAACAAAATCTTTTCCAAGCTCACCAGAGGCCTCCAATAGCATGTCAAGCCGTGGAATACAGCGATCACTGGTTGCCGTTCCGAAATGGCTGGGTTCAAGGTCCCCTGTTCTCCGTTTGGCGTTGCAGTAACGGGTTCATGGTTGAGGCAGATACTACGAGCCAGGATAGAAGAAGGAAGACAAAATACCGGTTCCCTAGATGTGCCAGTAAAGTGAGACCACGAAATATTGGATAATGTGTGGGGATGTGACGTCGGATGAAAGGTCTACTGTATGCTCAGGAAGCTTACGCAAATCGGATGCAGGTTTAGGACGGTGCCATTTCTACAAGGTTAGCTAGCCTTTACTTGCGAATGATAGCATCGGTCTGAACTCATAGCTAGGGGGTGCCTACCTCGAAGCCTCATCAAGGGATGTCGACATGGTCGAGTGTAGCGCTCAACGTTTTGTGATCTCTTAGGAGTGTTGGGGAATCATAATCCGGGGGCAGTGTAAAAAGGAGCTCCGCACATTATTGGATGACAAGTGCGATACTGCCCTCGAAGATCCGAGCGGGGCTTCGAGAAGCAACGACATTTTTTCTGTTGTGACAAACCGTTAAGATGCAAGCAAGCTGAACTGAAGGGATCTCGCGAACCTGGGGAATTATTGTGGATTTCCCGGGGTAAGATGAGAAGAAGAAAAAAAGAAATGTTCTCTGTGTATTGCAGAAGCCTGGAAGACACGGAGCAGTGCAGGGTCAAGGAGAAGGAAAAAGGAAATATCATTACTGAATGAGCATCAGTAGCTTTGCGAAGGTCTGCAAGGTCCTGCATGTGGCTGGATTAGGTAGCTGCACCGAAGCCTTCTAGAAGGTCATCTGTAGCTACCAGTCTTGGGCGATCAACAGTGAGAGTGCGCTTGATTGGCTAATATTTCACATCCTCGAGGTTGCGATCCTTCCTATCCCCACTCTAATCATTAGTCAATGAGGAATGCCCTGACGGGCTGACTACTTGTAATGTAGTTGGTTGGTAGAACGGACCGGGAAAGGGTATCCATTAAATGACTACTGGTTGAATGTACGTGTACGTACGAAGTATGTGGTTTAGCCCGTGGTAAGGGGCAGGAGGAAGTGGTACCGTATGTGTCTCCTGCTCTCCTCTGCACGGAGACAGGCCACAAGCGCTAGGGATATCCTAGTCGCCATGAGGGAGGGCAAGATCAGGATAAGACCTTTCCACTAATGCACCAAATGCCGGGACTTTGTACAAGGAAACTCGGAAACATTGCCCTCTGGAGTATGAAAGCCGATGAATATACTGCCGCATTGAGTACGACCACGATGATTATAGTGCCGCGTTAAGTATGAAACCCGAGAAATACATACGTGTGCGGCTAGTACCTTTCTAACGGCACACATCAATTTGGATATGCAAGCCCCCCCGGCCCGCAATGAACGTTGAATACACATTCAGACCCCAAGCCTGATACACTGCGCGAGTCGCTTTTCCATTAAGTAGAAGCAGTGATTGTTCCGAAAGGAAAGGCATCATCACCCTTGCTTTTAATGGGAGGTTTATGACCAGGGATAGAGGTGCAGTGGTATCTCTTAACAGAGAGGTGACAAGCATGTTTGTCCAGGTAACTAGATTTCCATAAAGTTGGAGCAAAATCCCCCTCTTTTGATAGTTGGAAAGCCATCAAACACATGCCCATATCGAAATCGAAGGATCATCCTCAGCTACCTGCTACCACTACTTGCTCAAGAGCCAAGTACGAAAGAGTTCGTTACTCACTCATTCCCTCCGCCGAAAAAGCTTGTACAACCCAAGTCTAAGCCGTCACAAAAAGAGGAAGCACTCTAACAAAATGGCGCGGTCCGATACATGGTCAACGCAAACCAATCCCGGGTCTGTAAAAGAGTAAGTAGCCATCTTTCAGAAAACGCCTGCTCCATACTCCAAGTGATTCCCTAAGATGTAACTTGTTGACTGAAGCCTTCTCTCCAGAATCTCTCGTTACAAAGATTCCGCCAAGTCCATGTCCAAATACAAATCCAAGTCCAAGTCGAAGTCCCAGTCGGAGTCGGAGCTCCCTTCGCTTGATGATGATGCCATTGCTGAAGATATCACTTCCACAAACACGAATGAAGATTACTCGTCCCAGCGAATCTCAGACTTCGCACAAGATTCCACCAATGCCAACCCCCAATACATGCATAGCATCGACGAAATAAGCATAAACTCTCATCAAACCGAAATGAGCTCATATATCGGAAACTTCGATGAGAATTGGGATAAGATTTCCCAATGAGACCTCCGAAGCAGCATGCAGCGGGCGCGGGGTAGAGGCGTAAAACGGCGCGGACCCGTAAGTGTACTCCAAATGCAACACTCTTTCACCAGAGCTGACGGCCAAAAAGGTCCGATTACAGACGACTGGATACCCCGAAGAAGAGCTTGCATCCCACATGGCAGCTGCCACATGGCCATCGTAACCTTAAGGGCGACCGCCGATCGGGGATATATTTGGGCATGCGTGCAGCGCGATGTAACGCCCGCGCAGCCCAGCCTCACGACGACATGACACGACCACAACACGAAACCAGCTTCGGGATTCATCGTATCAGCGCCCCGGAAAGCAATATGCATGCCACCCTCCAGTAGGTCTGGGGCGTACCTGCCACGCTTCCACATTTCTCGTCTCCATTGTTGTGGGACACTTTCGCTCAGCTGATTCTGCTTTGGCTCAGACCCCGCATCATTGGGTCACACAATGGGGAATAATTAGGGGCAAGCAAGACGCGGTCGAGATGGTACGCTGCTTTGTAATTTTAATAAACAAGCTTCTTGCATAATTGTTCCTCGTGTAAGGCTTTCTAGGAGAGGCGATACGATATGATGAGCCTTCTCATAGATCTGCCTGGAATAACAGACTTAGACTTGTCCGTAGAATGCAAGCATGACGTGCTATGCGATTATACAAAAGCAAAGTCAATCATCAAGCCTCTAGCGATGTGGAATACGAGTTAGGTTGTCAATATCTCAGCCAGTGCATGCTGTGTTTCCTCCAACGACGTCCCACGCGGGAAATACCCATTTGGTCTTTACAGGATGTTTCGCTAGGTTGAAGGATCAGCCAGTCGGAAGATCCCGAGGATATCAATTCCGCGGTACAGGGCCTGCTGGGTTTACCACGCACAACTGCCTCCTGAATGTAACTATTATGGCTGCTGTGCCGCACGATGCTATACAGGCTGCAGCTCTATCAGTTATGGACATATGCCTAAATATATATTTGGAGGACTTGGCTTTCTATATTTAGTTGGAAAATTATGGGCGATGGTTGTGTCGCAAAAGATCTGTGACAGATGAAGCGAAGAATCTGTGAACTCGATGACGATGAAGGTAGACGGTTATTGAACATTATTATTTAAAATTATAAAAATATACCCAGACGTATCCCACGGTCTGTGGGCAGCCGAAACTCCAACGCTAATAGTGACAGAAACAATAAATATGTATAAGAGGTTGACCAATCGTGTCAGCGAATCCTGGGTATGTTGAGTGTGTAAGGTAATGCGCCATCAGTGTGTGCTCTGTTGAGTTTTATTACGCTCGTCTGACTTGTTGATCTCATACTGGAACTTGAGCTACTGCTCGAGTACAGTCTCCTATTCTGGCTCGATGGTCGGGAAGCAGCGGTTTTTTGGCTTCTTCTGGGAGGAGTGACAAAGTCTGTGCCAGCATGTAGGTTTTCATTAGCCGTCGTATAATTTGTCCCGGGTCGCCGAGAGGGTGCAGTTCGAATAGTGCCTTCACTACCACTATGAATACTAACACTCCTAAGTGACAATGCGACCGACCGATTTGGCGAAGTGACGGGCGTTCCGCTAGACGTAGTACTTGATGATGCATCGCCGTCAATGTCGCTCTCTCCATCGATGTCGAGACTGGTGATGATGGCGGGGCTCAATGGTCCCATACAGCGAAGCACTTCTGCAAATTGTTTCATAAGGTCGCGAAATTCCAATTCGGTAAGAGCATCGGATGAGAATCGAGCATATTCGTAAGCAGATAAAAAAGATGTAGCCACGTCGGGAGAGCCAATGACCCCAAAGGTGATGAGGTGAGTGAAATAATCGCGAAGACCCATAGCTGCTGGTCGTTGAAGGATATCGATCGCTCGGAGATCAGGCACAGGCGATTCCAATGACGATTGAGGGTCGGCAGGGGCCAGTGAGACGGCTTTTGCTTCGATTAAATGCGGCAATTCGAGGATGACAGAGATATATTGTAGGTTTGGTAAGTCTTTGGATGTTGGAGAGGACCATCCTTTGTGCTCGATTTCGCCCCAGACAGGCTTTTCAGGTGGAAAGATAATTGAAGCGTCGCCGCCAGCGGTTGGTTCAGGATGTCCTGCCTGGGCAGATCGATTGATTTCAGTAGTCGACGCATTCCCATTTCCTGTAGATTGATCCGCACTGTCCGGGGTAGTGCGCTGATCGACTCTAGGCCTTGAATCCCATGCTACTGCTGCACTTCGCGCTAAGCTCGCCACAATCATCTTTCGCACTTTCTTGTTCACATCTCCTTTCTCGACGGGTATCCATGTTTTCGGGATCGCCCTCACTACGATCTTGTTCATGTATATCCTGGTAAAGTAAATGATAACCGTAAGGACGGCCGTGGCGGCATAGCAGGATGCTATAACGAAGATATTGTAGAGCTGGTTGTTTTGGTGGGCCTGTATGAAGGCATCAATTGGTGAAAATGATATAAGCCCAAGTGTTATCACAAACAAAACCCAGTAGAGCCCATTGTAGAAGAACCAGAACAAGAAAGGAAGTCCCGTAGGGATTCCCATAGGAAGTTTCAACGAGAATTTCATGATAACGACATCGTCTGCGACTGCTGCGAGCCCAGAGCACCTGGACCAGGAGGGTCTGCTCTAAGGGGTAGGTAACTTTGTGTAGGTCATACAGATTGTTCCATGAAACCACTGCGAATGCGCGCGAGAATAGCGATACGTGTTGTTGGATTAAATCGGGGTATTGGATGGATGGATGGATGGAGGGCAGACGCTGGCTATGATAGTACCGTTCGCGCAGGAGGATTGAAGCTTTTAGTGAGTGATTAAATTAGTATTAACATGAATTTCTGGGTGATGATGTTGATGTGGATGGATGGCAACTGGCAACGCGGAATTTCATATGAAAGTGGGACCTGGAAATGAAGGCTCCAATTTTCCAATTTTCCAGGCGTGCCAGGCACTCCAGGCCATTCCTTTGTGCTTCTGGTGCGTGCCCTTGCCTTCTGTAGATTAGCGAGTCCCGCCGCCCCACTAGGTTCGCAGTTGCAAGTTCTCTGCAGCGAGCTTGCTTTCTCAGTGCATGTGTCGTCAGACTGCAGAATTGAGAGCCCGTTGTGCCGTTGTGCCGTTGTGCCGTTGTGCCAGGTTCACGTTCTTTCAATCGCATACACAGTATTCGTACACAGGAGGCAGTGGGATCTCGGATCTCGGTTCTCGCTCACTGGCCAGGAGCCACATGGTACCCGCGATTGGAAATGCGATCCTCTCTATCACTCATCGCTCTATCACTTTATTACTTCTGCACTTCTGCACTTCTGCACTTCTGCATGCGAGGTCGAGCCCTGCATTCCATTCCTACTCCAAAGGGGCAATGAGCACGGGGACGACAGGAAATTGACAAACGACCAGCTGCCTATCTGGAGAGGACCTCCACTCCTCAAAGACGACCAATCATGATTACACGTGGTCCCAAGCACTGGTGATAACCCGATTACAGGCTCACTTGGCCGTTGAGTGCCGTTGCCCCCTCTTGCTGCTACTCTGGCCTGTACCGAGGTACCAGGTACATTCACTGGTGATTCAACCTGATAGATTACGAGATAACAATGCTCTTGCTGTGCTCTCACTGGTTAAGTCTTCATCCAGGAATGGCCTGCTTTTAATGGTACAATATCCTGACCATTCGGCTCGGCGCAATTAGGTCTATACTTTGCTGCGGTGATATGCGGAGGTCCCGTTATCTAATCATCCGCTTAAGGTGGGGGGATTGGCAGCAGTCCTCGAAAACGTGCGCTTATCAGCGTTACACGCCTTGACTGTTGCGATGCTTCATCCTAGCTGAAGCCTTGATGAGGTCTAGTTGCAGAACTGGAAACCTTGCTAATCGCGCCTAGTGGTGTCCATGGAAATGCATATATACGATGGCTAACCGTCGTTCCTGCTGGCAATGTAACCCAGAACTTCTTTTAACTTTTCCACTCGCTTTATCATAACGACTGGATCTGATTAACCACACGCGATAACTCGAGCCTCAACAGGTGACCCAAAGTTATGGAGAAGACTTTGTCTGAACCCAAAGCGGATTTTGGGGTGAAGGATGTGGAAGCAGTAGATGCTGGCGCCCAACCTACGTCCATCAGACGAGGAGAAGTTGGGCACGATATCCTAACACTTCAAAATGTCGACCCTGCTCTGGATGCTAAGATGCACCTTGTCAACAATGTAAGAATGACTCCCAAAAGCGCCATCTTCTAGCCTCCGTCCAATGCCTCCCTCTCGATATACCAGTTCGAATGATGGCATCCAAAAATAGGCATTTTCCAGAAGCACCACCGCCGTGAAATAAAACTTCCCAGCATTCCAATTTAACATTTGACCATTCCTACCTGTAACATGTACTAATAGCCTTCGACAGGCTATTGATGAAATAGGATGGACAAACTATCATTGGAAGGCATGTATTCTTCCAACACACCAATTCATTTTTCACTGACCCTTTCTAGCTTTTCGTGCTTAACGGCTTTGGGTACGTACATATCACGATATACCTCACGCTTGACTTCCTCGGTTCATCCAGGAAAAGAAAGTGACATAGCTCGCAAGATCTTTCTCTATGCACCGATTCCTTTCAACGAGCTGTAATGTCCCCGATATTGATCACCTGTTCAGATATGCCGTCGATTCTATGCTCACATTACTCCAATCGATCATCGCCAGTCAAGCAGCGCTTGAATTCAATGCTTCATACTCCCGTGCTCTGACAATCGCCGTTTACGTTGGCCTCCTTCTGGGAGCTCTGTTATGGGGTTTAACGGCTGATATGATTGGACGGAAGATTGCCTTCAATACATCCCTCTTCATATGCTCTGGTGCCTGTACTGTAGCAGGAGCAGCTCCTTCGTGGGAATCTCTAGCATTCTTTATTGCTTTGGTAGGATTTGGTGGAGGAGGAAATTTGATTCTCGACACAACCGTCTTCCTAGAATATCTTCCAAGCAACAAGCAATGGGTTTTGAGTAATGAGCTTCCTTATCATTGCGAGGAAACGTAGCTAATATTTCGATAGCATGGCTCGCTGCATGGTGGGGACTAGGTCAAGCAGTTGCTGGTTTCTTAGCCTGGGGATTCATGGGTACGTGATAGTTCGAAAATTTGTTGACACCTGTTAATTGTGATGCAGCACCAACCAAATGGAATTGCGCGGACATTGAAACCTGCACCAAAGACAACAACATGGGCTGGAGATACCTCATGTATACATCCGGCGCCCTCGTCTTCCTCATGAGCATCGCGCGCATAACCATCATCCGTCTAAAAGAGACGCCCAAATACCTCCTCGGCGAAGGCAAAGATGTCGAGCTTGTCTCAGGTTTCCAAACCATGGCGGCAAGATACAACAGACCATGTTCGATAACGGTCGAGATGCTCGAGAATTGCGGAAATATTCGATCGGCACACGGAAGTAGTAAACTATCGGTATCCGAATTGACGATTCATTTTAGGGGTTTGTTTGCGACGAAACAGATTGGACTGTCAACTTGCCTTATTTGGCTCTCTTGGACGCTGATCGGTCTCGCGTATCCGCTGTTTTATGTCTTCTTGTCGACGTACCTTGCGACTAGGGGAAAGCAATTTGGAGACATTTCGACATATGAGACGTGGAGGAATTATGCGTTGGTAAACATTAGTGGAATTCCAGTAGGTTTTTTTCCCCTAGAAACCTGTGATGGGAAAGCTGTAGGATTTGCTAATGCTGTATAGGGTCCCATGTTGGCAGGTCATATGGCGAATATTAAACTCTTGGGAAGAAAATATACTATGGCGATCGGCGCCTTGTGCACAAGCATGTCTCCTAGCTTCCTGATCTTCCGCCTCTCAGAATCTCTCCCAAATACCCCTCCCCTACCCCAGCACGTTACAGAATCTCCCCTCTGTATATTTCACGCTCCAAACTAACCTTCTACCTCCTCCAGTGGCATTCTTCTTCGCCTACACACAAGTGCAAACGGAAGACCAAAACATAGCCTTTTCCTGCTGCATCGCTTTCTTCCTGAACATCTACTACGGCACTCTGTATGCCTACACGCCTGAAGTCCTTCCCTCTGCGCACAGAGCCACAGGAAATGGCGTCGCCGTTGCTTGTAATAGAGTTATGGGGATCTTGAGTGCGGTCATTGCAACGGTGGCGGATACCAGTACGCCTGTGCCGATCTATCTTTGTGCGGCGCTGTATGCGGTGATGGCGGGCGTAGCGGTCTGTTTTCCTTTCGAGCCGTATGGTAAGAGGAGTTCGTAGGTTTCGCGAGGAAAGGGAAAAGTGGAAAATGGAAGTTGCGAACGGGGAGAGAGGCTAGCATTTGGATCTTGGACGACTGACTATGTATTGGACACATATCTGATGAGAGGCAAACGACTGGCACTACGAAAAAGACTCTTTTGGTCATTAAGTTTTCGAGTGGAGAGGTTATGCATTGCCCAGCATCGTGTCTCGAAGCTATAAGGAACCAAGTTCGTGGATGGGTTTTTACTACCCTGCAGATTGTAAAGATAGACGGGCATTTTAAACAGGTCCTTTCATCAGATCATCCTGAAGATCTCATTATGGCAATCATGTCTTGCAGCTCGATAATAATCAGACAACTGGTGTCGTGAAATTCCTTTTTCGCTGCGAGGGCATTGGCACGTGAGTAATCACACGGTATGGAATGCTTGATGCAGTTCCAACATGATGGTTTGCCCTCTCCGCACTAGGCATGCAGATGTTAGTAATTGGATAGTATGAGGGGGTGGAAAACCACTTGGTTCCTTGAGATGTGTCGAGGAGCTCGGATGAAAGTATTCGTATTCGGACAGCACACTATCTATGGCCGACGGTAGAAGGAAAGGCAGACAGGCAGCTTGTCTCACCTTGATCTTCCTTCTCTTACAATCGTTACATCTAGTTCTTGTCTTTTGATGCGACCGACGAGCTGAACTAAACATCTTGTCGGGTGCTGTAACTGGTTCCATATTTATGTGGTCATTGAGGGGTGAACAAGCCTGTGTGGGGGATATCCTCGCAAGGGGTTAATGCGGCTCTCACTCTTCACTCTTCATATACTCGGATGCAAATCTTGGGATATACATAAACAAGCACATTAACAGCGTAACAATAGTGTTGATCTGATACTTCAAATTGAATTAGAATATGCTCAGGCCAGCCTCGAGTGTTTTATGACGGTGCGATTTGCTGGAGTCCGAGTCGGCGAATTCGGCGCAAAACCACATCCGATATGCACTATTTCCTCTCAGCCAACCCGTGATGACTTGTTGATAATTGAGTTCAATGCCATCTGAGTTCCCATCCTCTTCTTCTTCTTCATCTTCATCCTCTTCATCACTCCTTCTGTCGAACCATTCAATTGTTCGCATGCAAAATGCATCTCTCAACAAGGTTAAGGTTACATGTAGGGCCACAGGGCTGAAGAATCAACGAACAAAATGTTGCCATTTGCAATTTTCCGACCGGGCCCTGTTGATCGTTACAGCACCCAAATTGGGTGCTAATGTACACTCGTACAAATGCGTAACAAGACGTGCCGTTATAGCCAGCCAAGCCAGCCAAGCAAGCAAGCAAACAAGCAAGGCCTTTGTGACAGCTGCCCTACCCTTGTTCTGACGTCAAGCGGGGAGAAATAACCTGGAATGCAGGAATAGCACCACTCGGAACAAGACAATACCACCTTGACAGGTACGGGCACATGCTACTTACTATTGCTACTAATTGGACTGGCAAGTACATTCGGGAACTTCCCACAATTCAACTCAGCTCAATTCGATCAATACATTTCGGACAGACAAGCTGTGGAAGTCACAAAGTCATAAAGTCGTCCAATCTTCCTTCGCAAAACTCGCGCTTTCTTACCTCAGTTGCTACTATCTTGGGAGATTATTCTGCTAGCAAGGGGCCAACATCAGCCCTGTAAGTACCCCTCCTTTCAATAGATCTCCTCCACCTCCGCATTCACTGCTAACCTCACACTCCAGTATTTGAACGAAGTAATCTTTGATACAACATGTCGTCCCAACAATCAACCCTCGAAAGTGTAAGAGATACTGCCTCTTCAACAATAGAAACAGTAGCCGATGCTGTCTCTACTGCCGGGAACAAAGCCCCGAAGGAAGAGGACAAAGTTGGGAAAGATTCGCATGGAAATAAATTCAAGAAGGGCGATTTCAAAGACAAATTGAACGAAGCAGCACATGGTGGACCACCGCCGAAAGAGCCAAGCTTTACGGAAAAAGGTAGGCGATTCATGCTCGTTGGGAAAAACGAGTTGGTTGAATGCGACCTTCACGTAACGTCTAGCTGACAATGAAAGCAATGTCTTATATTCCAGGTATCAGCGCATTACAACAGCATGCTTACGACCAAGGGCCGGAGGAGAAGCCGGTAAAAGATGACAACGCGCCACCGACACGACCAGATCACGATGTACCCATTGAACAATTCTTGAGAAATCAATACAAGAGCACAGCCGGGAATGGACTTCCGGATCCTTCGTCGAGTAAATAGGCGACGCATAAGTCCACACAAGAGAGGAAAATTTAGTGCGAATACACAACAGGTTCGACATGACTATGATATGAGACACAGTTTTACAGCTGTACGAAGTAAACACGGATGGGTACGGCAAGGCGTTGTAAACGATGATGGCGCTGTTCCATCATATTGAATCATATCACAAGGCGGGGTTCCAACAAGCGGTGTAAATATATCAAATACCAAGCTGAGTGTTTTTTTATCCAAACACTTCTTCTCTTCGTATATCCCCAGGGCTAAGTGTCTCCCACGTGGCTATCACCACAACACTACCTTGTTGTCAAGAATCGTGACATGCCATGCACTCTTACCCAGCCTACATACTTGTGTGCGGCTGAACTCACGCGAACCCGAGAAAAATACCAAAAAGGCTCGTACAGCAGAACAAGAAATGACCCGAACATGCAGAAGACATCCAATCGGAACAGCTATCGGAACTTTCTCCTTGCGTTCAGATCTTTGACCCTCTAATTTTAGTGCTTCATGCCGCAGCTTCTTAGCTCTTAGGTGCAGAGAGTATGGGGCTCTTGGTGGCGGTGATCAGCAAAGAAGTCACTTTAGTGTTGAAAAACTCCTCGTATTTCGAGGGTTTTCCACTCTTTGTATTCAAGTGAATTGACGTGCGTGCTTATTCCGAGAGTAATCAATTGCTATGTAGGTAGAACTATTGCATTTAAGTACCGTATTTCCTTTCTTTTCAATCGTTATCAACATTCATTTGCTTTGCTATTCACAACTACAATTCCTGTTTGGTTGTGTCCGTCCTCCGCAATTTTACCCCTTTCTCTCGCTCGGACATAAAACAAGGTTACTTCAATCATGCATCAGCCGAACCGACATAAAGTGAGTATGAGGAGTTATGCGCTCAGCCAAGAGCCTTTGGGGCTCACATTAAAATCCTATGTCTTTGTATACATCTTACTGACAGTATCTCTAGCATGGCCTAAGGTCAACAGTGTCTCGACTAGCCATCCTATGTGTAGCCCCTTTGTCATCCGCTTTGCCCTACACCAGCTTTGAGACCCGAGCAACGAGCATCCAAGACTGCCTTACTCAACACTCGGTTCCGTTCCAGGACAGCTCGTCCTCAGCATGGTCCAGCCTCATCCAACCATATAATCTCCGTCTTCCCTACACCCCCGCCATTGTCACTCTCCCGACCACCTCCCAGCACGTGAGCGACTCTGTCACTTGTGCAGCAGCAGCAGGCCTCAAGGTTCAGGCCAAATCCGGTGGCCACTCCTATGCGAGTTTTTCCACTGGTGGTAAAGATGGGAGTTTGATCGTCAACCTTCAAAACTTCAACTCCATCAGCGTCGATGCTAGTATGTCTCCTTAATCTGCACCCACGTACCTGGACTCACACTAATCTCCAAATCAGAAACCAACATCGCCACCGTCGGCGGCGGTGTTCGTCTCGGCAATCTCGCCCTTGGCCTCTACAACCAAGGCAAACGCGCCGTGCCCCACGGCACCTGTCCTGGCGTCGGCATCGGCGGACACTTTTTGCACGGCGGCTACGGCTATGCATCTCGTCTCTGGGGTCTCGCCCTCGACACCATTGTCGGGCTAGACGTCGTTCTCGCAAACGGCACCCAAGTGCACACGACCAGCACCGCCTACCCCGATCTCTTCTACGCCATGCGCGGCGCCGGCGATTCCTTCGGCATCGCCACAGCCTTCTACCTGCAAACCTTCGCAGCGCCCTCCAACGTCGTGACCTTCTCGGCCAGCATCCCGTCAACCCTCTCCTCCGTCTCCACAGCCGTATCCTCCTTCACAAAACTCCAAGCCTTCACGCTAGACAAAACCGCCATCTCCAACAACATCACCCTCGGCATCTACACCGACAACTACGGCTCCTTCTCCCTCTCCGGCTGGTGCGTCTCCTGCGACCTCAACACCTTCAAAACAACCACCTTCCCGAAAATCCTCGCCGCCTTCCCCACTGCCGCGAGCACGTCCGTGAAGACTCTCGGCTGGACAGCCGCCCTCGTCGACGTCAATAATGGCGGGGCGCTCGCTGAGCCCTTGACAGGGTATAATGCGCACGACACTTTCTACGCCAAGTCGGTGGTGACGAAAAACGCCCAGCCCTTGACTCAAGACCAGCTGACGAGTTTCTTCTCCTTCTTGATTAATAAGGGTCCCAATGCCCCGGGCGATTGGTACTCGATTATTGATTTATATGGCGGCGCGGGGAGCCAGGTGAATGTGCCGAGTGCGGATGCCAGCGCGTATTCGGATCGGGATGCGCATTGGGTTTTCCAGGTTAGTCTATTCCTCTTCCTTCCTTCCTTCCCACCCTCCCCTAAATCCTCCACTCGCAAGCATCAAAGACCTTTAACTAACCCCTAACCCCCTCACCACAGAACTACGCATTCACCTCCGCACCCCCCTTCCCTAGCACCCTCCTCACCTACCTCGACAGCCTCAACGCCGCCCTAACCAGCACATCCACCACCTTCTCCACCTACCTAAACTACGTCGACCCCTCGCTCTCGGCCGTCTCCGCCGGCATGTCCGGGTACGGCTCCGCGACATACAACAAGCTTCTCTCTCTCAAGCAGTCGTACGACGCCGCGCAGATCTTCTGGAATCCGCAGAGTATTGGGAATACGGATTCTGGGTCTGGTTCGGGTTCGGGGTCTGGTTCTGGGAGTACTACAACGAGCACCACCACGGCGGCGGCAGGAAAGCCAACGGCCACACTGACGGTTTCGACGGATGCGTCGTGTGGGGGGAAGACGACGTGTAAGGGGAGTTCGTTCGGGAGCTGCTGCTCGCAGTATGGGTACTGTGGGAGTACGAGTGGGTATTGCGGGAGTGGGTGTCAGAGTGCGTTTGGGACGTGTTCTTAGAAGGATGAAAGAGGAGAAAATGATAATGAGATGATTGCATGAAATGGGACGGAGAAGATCATTGGGAAAGACTTGGAGAATAAAGAACTAATAATGGTAATTTAATGAGCATTGGGTATGATTTGGGGTGGAGGGGCGTTAAATTGGATATGGTAGAAGGAGAAAGAAGAGAAGTTAATTTTCAGTAGAATCATACAGACGAACTAGATAGAATTGCTTTCTGCATAGATGTAGCAAGAAAAGCATGTTAGTCATAGAGAACCTCCAAAGAAATTTGCAAGCAACAGATACTATATAACCTGATAAGACGTGAGAATCTGCCAGGTCAGCTTTCTTGTTGTCATTAACGGGTAGGACAAGAAGTGCAGCATATTAAGACATCGAATCATTTCTCATTTCGTCATCTATTGCATAAAGGCAGCGATAGCCTCTCATCGCTTTAATCCCTCGATAACGCACAAACGATGAAGCTGTCCCAAGATCCAAATCTGTCTATTGGTTTACTAGAACTTTGTCTCCTTTTGGTCTAATGTGTCTCCTTTGGCGAATCTATCTGTTCGTTAGCAATGTCCCCGATAGAAAGCACCAAGCGGGCATGGGTTACTCACTTATTGACAACTCTCTGAATGCCGTCCAAGCCCATCTTCAAGGTCTCCATGGTAGGACCATAACTGAATCGAACGAAATGGTGACATGGACTATCAAACAAGTCTCTTCTCTTACTTGGGTTCAAATCAAAGAAAATACCGGGGACAACGATGACACGTTCCTCAAGACAAGCCTGGAAGAAGTTGAGACCATCACTGATTTCTTCTGGTAGTCCTTCGAGATCTATAACGACTAATTAACAAAATCTTTATTCACAGCAAGATTGACTCCACTTACCTAACCACAGGTAGAAAGTGCTGTCAGGCACATTTTTGATCTTAAAGCCCATGTCCCGAAGACGTCCAACGACATAATCACGCTTGTCCTAATAATCCAGTTAGGGATATACGAGATTTGATTCTGGTCAACAACTTACGCGGAAGTGCCTTTGCAGGGCAATCATTTCTTTGCGAACCTTCTCTGGCTCAAGCATCGGGATAGCAGCCTCTTGGAAAGGAACGTTAGCACCACCATCAAGGTAAGAACCGCAAGATCCAATGGCTTTAATGAATTCCTGTTAAGGGTCAGCTAGATTCTTTGAGCATGTAGAAGCACCACCATCTAACCTTAGGACCAATAATCCACGCGATTCTCCATCCAGGTAATCTGAAGCGCTTGGTAAGACCATCAATGATCAAGACATCGTCGTCGTCAACATCATCCACGTTCTCAGCAGCACTAATGGTAGTACCGTCACAATCAGATGTGTAATTGTAACCACTGTAGAATTCATCCATGACCAAGGTAGCACGATCTCTGCAAATCTCTTGAATCTCATTTAACTGAGGGTTCTTAACCACTTTACCAGTAGGGTTTCGAGGGTTGGAGGTCAGAATGACCGAGGTACCACGAGCGATTTCCTCTGCAATCTTGTTTGGATGGATGTGGTATTCATCTTCCATGGATAGAGGGGATGGGATCGCAGCAAACTGCTTGAAGTAAGCCCTGAACGTCGCTTAATAACGATGTGCCAAACCTACGTTCTTGAAAAGCGACAACATCTCATTATATGCCGTGTAATCGGGAATGAAGAAGCCTAAGTAGACATTGTTCAAAACCGCTGCAATTCTGATCAATCCTGCACGACCACCTGGCACAATACACACATTCTCCCATGTATATTGACTTGATTTACCAGCTCTATGGTGAACGTTGTATAGGTTTGCAACCGCCGCCCGCAAGCTCTTAATGCCAGCCGTAGGTCCATACTCTCTGCCGGCCATTGTGATGTCGATGTTGTGAGGGCGTTCGAAACTGCCCTCAATCTCGTCGTCGACTTCTGGAGCTCCCTGTCCTAGGTTTGCCCATTTCTCAGGTTCTTCCGCAAAGCCATGCTCGTAAGCTCGCTCGGTACACCAGACCACACCAGTGCTGGCACGGGTAGGATCTAATCCTGCATGAGATTTGTGTCCTTCATGGGCATTTCTGAATTGCTTGTGGATAGTTGAGTCCATCTCTAAGATCAAAGGTTAGCAGGCAAGATACAGATGTGCATTTCCGTTTTGGGGCTGCTCTGCTCTACTCGAAGATAGTAAGAGAGAATGGGTTGCAGACATCTCTTATGCTGACTCGAGCTACAGCAAGCTTTCTTGAAGACCCAAGCCCGCGTTGGTGAATCTCACAGCGGCGAAACCCATACAGGGCCTTCAAGAAGAAGAAGAGTAAAGTGACAAACCATTGGCAGAAGGCTCATGAGTACTGAATCTCCGATTCGATTTAGTTGACAATCTCGGGGCCCCAGTGGACCTGTTCATTGAGAACTTTCTATGATTGAACGACATCTTGTCTTTTGCTTTGCGTGTCCTTTCTTCCTCGAATTCGATGAAAGAGTGTAAAGTAAGTAATTGGGTGCTCCCTGTAGCTTTATACAGAAGATTGGGTGGGTATGTACAAGGCGGGGAAGTGAATAGAACGAACGGGTCCCGAAAAGAGGGATTCACCAGCGCTTTTGTAGAACAAAAATGGGTCCTTGAGGAAACGAGACGGGACAAGAGAGTGGGGGCAAGGCAGCTTTAAAAAGAAAAGGAGAAATGTAAAAGGATTGAAAAGAACCTGGAAAAGCCTCAAAAGGTAACGTTATGATTGGGTTCAATGTTCCCAACTTGCTGCCACCGACCACAGCCCGATTGACCACAGGAAAAAAGAAATGTCGTGGGGCAAAGCGTGCGGAAGGAAAGCTTGTTTTCCGTTTATCGATTACGCACCCTCGTAATATGGAATCATGAAAATCCCACAAATCTGGAATTCGCGGTGTGATGAACCCTACTTACCATAACAGGATGCATTGAGCGCCGCTTCAGAAGAAGGGAGCTTTATGCTTCAATTGCTCATCGGGATATGCTGCATCAGCTGGTCGATTGCGAAGGGGGCGTTTGATATACGATTTAAAGCAGCAGCAGCTCCAATCCATGGACAAAGAGGGTCGCCCCCGCATGAGCAAGTCGGGAACACTCCACGGGAGCAGTAGACGTCGTTCATTGGTGCCACCACATTTATGCACTTTTACTCGCGTAGATCCAGCCTATTTCTCAAAAAATTTGCCATTATCCCTTTCATCCTTCCAATATGCCACATTAACTTATGTTGATATAGGTATAGTAAAGTACATTTCGGTTCTACAGGTACAGGTTGAATCTACGGAACGCAAAAAGAAAAACTAGAAACAAGGAACGGACGTCTAAGAAATATCGGCTGCTGAGGCATCATCCTCCAACATTTGCTTGAACGAGAATGGCTCGAACGGTATTCCATCTCCCAAGAAATGCTTACTCATTGCCTCGACCCAATGCAAACGAAGACTGTGCAACATTGCACTAGTCCCCTCCATCACAACCAAGACGGCAATCGTGAGGAAGAACCACATGAAGAATGTAACCACAATCATGAAGATACCTGAAGGACCAGTCATGCTGAGCCCAATGCCAATCGTCATGTTCCAGAGCACAACTGAAAGTTGCTGATGTGCTAGAGATAGAGCCCAGAGACGTAGATATGAGGCGGTGTGAGATACACAGTTCAAGCAAAATTCTAAGCCACATTAGTAAGGTTGAAAGGAAAAGGAGAGAAACAGAGAACTTTACCAATGGTGTGAATAACTTGATGAATCATAACTTCCGAGAACTCAAACTCTTCGTGCTCTTCATCACCGATGTCCTGCGTAATCATAGCAACGCCTTCACCATCACTGGCCATGCTTGCTCTACCGTCAAGAGTATGGTCGTCATCATCGCCGTCGAGGGCGCTAACTCGTGAAGTTTCGCCAATACCTCTGTATCCCTTTGCACGAGCTTGATTATGTTCCCATCGAAGATAGAAAGGCTTGAGCAATAGCAAAATTGGAACCTGAATAACGGCAATAAGAACAAGGAACATCTGAACACCACCTTGATGTGGGTACAGATACTCGCCGTTGTTGACTTCGCCTGGAGACAAAAACATGTAGATGAGCATGTTCAGCAATCCGGGGGGCGCTTCACCAATGGCATACCAGTCGACAGACCACTTGTAGACGATGGCAAAGACAAGGTAACCAAAGATTGCTTGGAAGAAGATCATGCCTGGGACGAAAACACCCCAGATATCAATGGGTGTCTTGAAATGGCGAGCATTAATGTAGGAAAGACACAATGAATAGGTCATGTGGCACCAACCCATCAAAATACTCAACTTCATCTTGTAACTGTTGCCAAACAAGAGGTCGTTCTCAGCACCGTGCCACATCCAATCCATACCGAATGGGTATCGGTATCCTGACGGATCTTTGAGATGAGCTTCGATGGAATCCGGATAGTTTTCAGACCATGCCCAAGCACTAGGGAAGAACGCGAATGATTTAGAGAATACATCGTTGTAGATAAGACCAGTATACATGGAGAAGATACCCATCATCAACATGATATAACGACCATAGAAAGCCATAGAGAAGAGTTCGTCGCGCACCTTCTTCAGTGACTTTTCCCAGTAGATCATAGCCGAGGCAGCGCAAACCATGAGGAAACCATGTCCAAAGTCACCAAACATGACTGCGAACAGGAAGGGAAAGGTGACAATGGTGGGAAGACCAGGATTGACCTCTTGATACTTTGCGGTACCGTACGCGTTGATAATTGTCTGGAAACCTTCGGTGAACCTGTTCGTCTTTTGATATGTTGGTGGAGTTTTATTTGTTTTAATCTCGTTGATGATAGAGGGCACAGAAAGACCGGCTCTGTTGTTGACATCATGCAGAGTCGACTTGATAAGGGGTAAGGAGTTTGAAGGACACCAAGCCTCGGCAATCAAAGTCTTTCTCGCATGATCGTAAGAGAACAGGTTCAGTGTTTGATAAACAGCCTTCTCTTTCTTAATGATTACCATCCATGCAGCCAGGCTTCGTGCAATTTGGGTGAGTTCTGCATCGAGTGTCTGCTTTGTGTTGCGAAGCACGCTGTTGAGGTCACCTAGCCGAGTGTTGACTTCGTGAATCTGGTCTCGACGAAGATCGCTATTCTCGTCCACGGCATAAAGATCCGCACCAAGTGATTCGGAAATCTTCCTGATCTTGGCAATAAGTTCCTTTCCATGTGCGAAAATCACAAAGACGTTCTTGTTGATCGCTTCGTTGTTCGATGGATCGATGATTGGCTCTGGAATCTCCGACTGGTTCATGTACAAGTTGCCTCGTAAAGTTCTCCACAAGATTCGTTCAAATGCTGCGATGCGGTCTCGAGGAATGACTCCTGCCACGAAACCAATATTCATTCCAGAAAATGATCGCTCTGCATCGCCGTTCTGGTGTGGTTGCTCAACGTCTTGGAGCAGGGGGGCGTCATCCTCATCAATCGAGGCTCTAATTTCATCAACGTTGCCATGTGCTCGGTCAAAGAAAGATCCAGCCTCCCTCAAGACCCATCTCCATTCCGAAAGCTCTACCTCCCTCTTTTTTAATGTTTCATAACTGTCGTTAAGGGACGCGATTCGTTGTTCGAGGCTTTGACTGCGATCGGACAATTCGTCGATCTCGGTGGCGGTGGGAGCCGCAAGGGTTTCGATATCAAGATCCAGCTTTCGAAGAGGAATTCCAGCCTTCTCCATCTGTCCATGAAAGTATCCTGCGTGAAAGTTAGTAACGCCAGACTGAAAACGCGAATTCGGATCGGCACTCGGCACATACGAAGCTGTCGTTCGACATTGTCCAGTCGTCGTATCTCCTGAGTGAAGGTTCGCTGAAAGGCGGTTACATCGGCATTGAGCTGTAAGACACATTAGAAAACGCTTCCCATCTTTAGATATCATTCATACATCTCGGAATTGGATTTGACCAAGCTCTCCCAATGCATTAACAATTTCGCGGCCAATTTCGTTGGAAATGTAGAGCTGGACCATGCTCATGTCCGCTGAGCGGAACATCGTATCCTGTGCTGGTGCCATGGCGAGAAGCTCGGGATCGATCCCTAGACTCTCTTCCGATAACACGTTGAAGCTTCAGGTAGCGGTGGAGGTGAGTTTGGATGATGAATTCGAGGTTGTAAAGATGTTGGAGGAGGCGCCTAAGCTTCGCTACCAAGTTGTCATGAGCTAACTCGGCACGTGATGCAACCTAGCACAGTGAGACCTGCGTTTTCAGGTTGAGACACAGATTCCAAGACATCTGCGCACCGCTCGCTTCTTCAATGTTTGTTCAATTGTGTTGCCGTGAGAATTATTTTCGCATTCACGATCCGCTCAACAACACTAGCAAATGCCATCTTGAAAGCCTGCAGTCCACTATTTACATCAACTATGTCATGTATCCAATGCCAGCGCAGACGGTAGTATGATTGGATCTTGTTCTTATGCACTTATGCACGGTTCCGCTGCACTTTTTGCACCAACAAAGCTCGTACCCACCTTCTTCACTCACTGAGTCTCAGATATCAAGGGAGGTGCCAAGATATAAACTGCATAGCTCCTAAGGAAGCACGATTAGATCTGAACGGCGAGTGTCGTTTCGGATATCGACATACATTGTTCAGGGCAGAATCAGCAGCATGGACGGAGAGGAGAAATGAAACATGTTGGCGCCACGACAGGCGCAGCGTCGTATAAGAAGACGCCAAAGTCTCGTCGCCATATCACCACGTGCACCCCAAATTCGTTGCAATCGAACACTAGGTTTTCGGTGTTCTGAAAACTTCATCGGAGTCTCTGCTTCTTCCAATCAGCCAATCAATCAACGTGGTGCATCACCTATGTTGACTTGCCATGAGAAAATGCTATTTATTGAATTGTGCCTACCATGTCCTTGTCCTCCCGAAGGGATGTTCTCCTCTCCTAGTAGCCTTTACTGTGTTGCTAATTCTGCTAGTTGGGGGTTTTTCATTTCAATGGTGGCTGTTACGGTGTAGCGTGAAGATATATCCAAGCAGCGGCGTCAATTTTCTCTCGAAAAGGTGCAGCTTGACTGATTTGTTAGGATTTATCGATATATTTCCTGCTGGCGTTTTAGTTCTGTTGCTTGGAACAACTTTCAATTTATACTGCTAATTCATATTACCTCTCTCATCTTTGCTAGAAAGTTGCACAGAAATCATACTTCCAGCAGCTCACAAGGTTCACATATACCTGCGCACTTAGCCCAAGTGCGGCAGCAATTCCATCACTAGCTACTTCCTGCCCATGGTCTTACCCTTAGAAAAATGAAGTCCAAACGCAGCCAGATTTTCGACAGTGGATTTAAATATGAAGAGGAAATTTGCATACCTGGAGATTCTCGATATCGTTCTCGTGTCTTGTGTATCCTATGACTTGCCCCATAGAAGAACCCGACCAAATTCGCACTTGACAATCCACTTTGGTTGATTAAAACCAGCGTTTTGTTGCATCTACTTCCTGTTGCTATTTCAGTTGTTCTCATATATCTGAACGCGGCATTCGTATACTGGGACAAGGTAGAGATTGAGGCGAAAAAGCAAAACACTATCTGAACTATCCATCAGATTGTAGCCAAAGCATGTGAACTATGAACAGGCTTCTTCATAACCGCTATGCTGTTGCATTATATTGTATTGATGCTTGCTAAAGTCAAAGAGCCACCTCATGGGCTTCTCAGAGCATAGATTTATATGTCGACCCTCACTTTTTCTCACTCAGAGATCATCTTGGTCATGCTTCGACCTCCTACTCGATGTACGAAATTCCAAATCGTTTCTCTTCGCCATCATCAAGGCTACGCCTCGGAGTACTCTTTAGCCACTCAGCATTCACATTGGGGGTTATAATTCATCCAAGTAGCCTTTGCACGTTGGACCGTTGCTGCAGTAAGCATCATCCCTCCAATTTCAAGGCCAGTGCCACCAGCTTCTTAGCATACGTCACTATCAGGCCACAAGTCCTCAATTGGCCCATTGTTACTTGTCTTGGAAAAACAGAAAACGGCGCGGTGTTGAACCCTTAGAGAAGTAAATCCTATCCCAAAATCAATTTTGTGGAAGAAATCGGACCAGGGTGATTGAAAAGGAAATGGACTTCTCAGTTTCAGGGAACGGATACTGGAATTGCGAAAAGGAAAACTCCCCCGCAGAATTTGTGAATAGGGGACGTTCAAAAGAGGGGTCTCGATTCGGTGAGGATAGTTCTGAACCAAAGAATCACATGAAGAAAGAGCGAGTTAGAGGGAAACACGTAGCCCATTAACGGCCAAACAACTTTATGCAGATTATTGGACTTCATTCTTTCAATATTTACCCTCAATATGGATCATTACTAGGATAGTATTCCCTTGCTGCAAATCTCAGTTCTCCAGCGCCAATATCAAAGACGGTGACAACGTTCTTCTGGAAAGTATCCCCAAGAATGTAAACATCTTCCTCTATATCACTTCCACCATCCTCAATACCTGTAATGCATACATCGTTCCCAGCATCATCGGTACCAGCAAGTAGTATCATGTCAAGGGGGTTTGTATAGAAGACCGTTCCGCCAATCTTGATGCCGAGGGCTGGAGGCGTTGCCGTACAGGAAACGATATACGCGCCATCTTCTTCGGAATATACTGCTGGGGGTCTGAATGCTCTGTTGATGGCATTCGCGACTCTGGTTGGGAAGTAGTTGAGGGTTGTGCCAGAATCGACCTAGAACGGCGGGGTATCGGTCAGTCAATCGATCAAATGACAAGGCTGTTCAATTATTGAAAAGTAGCATTGGAAAATACGTACAATGTAAGTTGGCGCAGCAGCTCCCGAAATGGTTCTTCCGTTCAAATAAGCACCCTCAATGTTGATGGTGTAGAAATCGTATGTTTGAGGAAATCCTTCGACCTTAGTGACCAGGATTGGGGTACTAGCGAAATTTTGTGTGAATTTCACTGGTGGTACACCTCCAAGAGCTAAGTAGCCTGCCGGACCGGACACATCACGTTCGATCGCGAGACTGAATAGTGGCGCGACCAGACCATCCTTGTACATCGTTGTGAAGATAGGATTGTAGACAACCTGCTTGCCCGATGCACTGTTGTCGGCCTTGGGGTTGTTACCGGCGTAGGCAGAGGTACTGTCGTTCGCCATCGTTAGTGTCTATATATACTTGGACTTCTGAAGACACGGATTCTTGATCGCGTTAAGAGGAAGAGCTTGAACGAGAGACCACATACATGTTGGGGTATGCCAAACCCACCAATCCACTGGTTGTTCCATCGCCGTTCCATGCAGCATAGTCGACCAGGGCCACGGTCTGGTTTACTGAAATGCCAGCCAATTTCACTTTGTCATACCCAAGGACACCCGTCAGAAATTCACCATCTCCGTAAGTGATGTTGAAATTCTCATTCGGAATTTGAACAAACTCGGAACCGGGTGTGTATGTTGGGCCGAAACCACAATCAGTTTCGTTGAGAGGGGCGCTGGTTTCGATGTCTACGCAGTCGAATCCTGTTTTAGCTAGCCAGGTATCGCTGGATCCCGTATCGACGCTTGCAAGGTGTTAGTTGCTTCTACATACATCTAAGAAGGCCCTCCATCTGATGCGGATGGTGGAACTGCTACTCACATAACCTCGAAAGTTTGGGATCCGAATGTGATGTTTGTGGCAAACTCCTCTCCCTCGAACAAACTTATCAAGGTGGTACTATTTCCTGTGGGAATCTGTGTACCTCTCAATCTGGCTGCACTTCTAGCCCTTGACCCGACGGAGGACTTCTTTGATAGAGTCAGGACATTCTCGGACACAGCAATATCGCTCGCCCGTTTAAAAGCTGGCGCTTTTGTGGTGGTAATCTTGGTGTTTGGATTACGCGGGACAAGGCGAGCAGAGGTAAGAGGAAGGATTGGGAGGACTGCAAAGGTGGAGAGGACGGAGAACAACATGATTGACGACTTCTGTGACTTCAAATATGCAGACACACACGGAACGAAGACGACGAAGCTGCTGGATAACAGTATTTATATATCTGCATTTATTCGCATTTATTCCCGAGCCGCATACGATGCACGGTATATGATGACGCGGATATCCGTAGCCCTGGTAGCTACCGGCAAATTGTAGCAATATATTTCTCTGGAAATACTCTCTCGCAGCTGCATCCACTACCACGAAAAAGGCAGCTGTCTAAATCCATCAAATCACAAAATTTCCTATCGCGGGTTTCCTCCATCCGCTGCCAGTACTTTGGTGGTGAAGGTGGGATGCACCCAAAAGAGATTGGTGGGTTTAAAGCCAAGAGATGAGGGAGATCTAGGGTAACGGGTGCATATTGCGGAGAAACGTTGAAGATAAGCAATTCTACAGTACGTTGCGGTGGCGATTAAGTTATTTCCTAGAGAAAGTGTTTATTTAACTTATTTCACTTAATTCTTTTGGGAAGGAGGACACGTACCAATCAAGCTTTTGTGGATATCAGAACCCATGCGGGCCATATGCAGTGCCAGGGCCTAGGTTGATTGCCGATCTTGCTTTATCATTTCACTCATATTCAGACCTCATGTCTGTTCTTAGCATTTTTGTTCTCTTTAAGATTTAACTTTGTATGTTTTATATTGTAGGTTTGGGGGTCATTTAACTCGAAGTTTGGAATTAAGAAGCATTGTCCATCATTCCCGAAACCTTGCTGCATACTACCCAAGGTCTAGGCGACCCATTGCATCCAGGTCAAGCATGGAAAGTCGATCCATAATCTCGCGCCAAGCCTCTTCATCTTGAAGTCTCGCAAGCCAAAAGACCCGTATTCTACTCTCCAATTCCGAGCCCATCGAAATCTCTGTTCTTTGCAAGGCGCCAATCGTATAGAAAAGCTTCCAATTCGGGAACTCCAAGTCATAAAAATAGTTCGCATGCACGAGGGTCCAGAAGCGATTCTCATTCTCAAACTCCGAATGAGAAGAGTCGGGGAGACGAAATATGATCTCTACCTGCGACAGATTGTTAAACTTGTTCAAATCCTTAACCAGTGCTGCAAGCAGTGTTTGTAGGTGCTGTTTATGGCGAATGACCCTTTCAAGAATTGGGAGTTTGATAGACACACGCACCCTAGTAATACCCACGACGTCTTCAAATGCTGGGAAGATGTTGCAAAAGGCTGGGGCGACTTCCATAAATTCTCTCCGTGAGAGCAGACGAATACGGATGTTGAGCGTGTCCATACCAATGAATTCTATCCATGGATGCTGGGGGATAAAGACGGTAGTAGCATCCTCATTTTCAAGACGCTGTCTTTGAGGTGCAAGATCTGGCATTTTCGGTTTGTAACTTTATACTTTTTTGCGTTGTGCATTGTGCGTTTTCTCGCCTGTTGTAATCGTTGGATGGACAGCGACGAGACTGTAAAAGTTTGCCTTGGAAATGGTGAACGAGCAATGAATGAAGCATGTTATTAAAGAAGAAGAAACGAATTGTCTTATATAATAATATCCTGAATGTTCAGCAAATGTTCTAATGTGAACAACAAATGTGCAGTTTTGTAATCCCCCTTTGTTAATGTCTCGAATTAGCGAGATTGAATTGCGTTGCAAAAAACCGATCTGCCCAAGAGCCAGTGATATTCACTTTCCCAAGGCGCCTGTAGTTATGTTTACGACGCCTTCAAGTAGCAATGGTAAAATAACAACACCAGACGAATGAAAGAAATAGGTAGGCGTACAAATCCTTCGTCCCTCATGCGAACATCGACACTATTGAGATGTTGGGCCTGAGTTTCAGTCTGTGGATGAGATTGGCATGATGGAGCTTGCTTCGCAATATTGGGATACCGAGTTTGGTCATACCTATGTTCGAAGAGTACCAGTAGTATAACATTCTTCCAATGTATACTCATTGAACCGGAGATTTTTCGTGTCAAGAATGGGACGAGCAGAGTCACAATTTTGTTGGTCCAAAGAAATGCCTTCTAGGACCTGGATGTGGTGAACAGGGCGGATTTCCCGAGAAGGGAATAGACCTCAAACTCACACATTTCGCCGAGCCAACATTTTGATAGTACAACTCATCACAATCCAACGGCCATGCAAGCTGCATGTCACATGTGATAGGGTTGGCTACTTTGACTGATCTGTTCTGCTAATACATGTGACCAAACTTGAGAGTCAGAGCACGTGCAAACTAGATTTCGTCTGTGATTACACATAAGACTTAACAACCGGTACTCGCGAATACAGTAATGGTGATCGTAATACAAAAGTGATAGGGCTGGTCGAACTTGATACTGTTTTCAGTGAACACCATTCGCGGTAGCCATCCCGTTCATGGCAGGGGGTGGTGGTGGAACCGGACCAAACGGTCTTGGAATCTCCGGATGAAGGTCCTCCTCAGTATCTTCGTCATACTCACCTTCACTTCCTTCGTCCTCTCCCTCTTCCTCGTACTCGTACTCGCTCTCTGTACCTTCCAAGTCACCCTCAGCGTATTCTCCTTCAACGACGCCTGCCATTCCCTGGGCCAAACCCCGTCCTTGCTTTTGCATCTGGTCGATGATATCTCTTAGTTTGTCGTTTCTCTTCTTGAGAGCTTCAAGTTCCTGAGTGTTCTTGTTGCGTTCCTCGGCCATTGTAAGAATATTCTTACTAGTTACGTCATGTTTTCGAGTTAAAGCCATATTCTCCTTTTCCAATCGCTTCGTTTTTTTGGACATTTCTTCCATTTCCTTTCGAAAGGTTAGAAATAGGTCATTGCTGTTATTGAGCGTATCTTCGACCTGATATGAATCAGCTAGATGAACCGCGGTGGTGATCATTTACCAAAGGAAGCAACCATACCTGTTTAAACTTTTCTACGTATATATTGAGTTGGTTCCGTAATTCTGTCTCCGTTTTCGAAAAAGTAAGGACTTGCTGATTCAGTGCCTTTGCCCGGTTTACTTCTTGCTCAGCAGCCCGCCTTTCACGCTCGAATCTCGACAGATTGAACTGAACTTCGAGCTCCTTGGTCCGTAACAGAGAATGGAAATGGAGGTCCCGCAGCTCGTACTGGTCTATCAAAGACTTGAACCTCGCTTTGAAACTAAACGTGAAGAATCATTAGACCATAATTCAGCCTGAAAAACAGATCCACTCACAGTTCGTCGATTTCTGGATTTACAACCACTGTTTGAGGATGGTCCTTTTTATCTTGGTAGTCTTGAAACTGCCATAGCATTTCATCCCACTTGTGATCCCATTCCTCTTTGGCCTTCTTGTCGTTATCTTGCAGTGCCTTATTTTCACCCTAACCCCGCTTAGCATTCGAAAACCGAAAATCAACTCAACACCATGCGCACCTTAAGCCTATTGTTTTCCCGCTGTAGTTCTCTGCAAAGCTTCTCCAGCTTCTCCCGAAGAGTTATAGATTTGCTGAGCTCGGTTCTCGCATGGTCCTTTTCCTTCTGCAGCATATCACCACGCTTTTTGTTCTTCTGGTTCTCTCGCTCCAATCGTTTCATGTCCGCAAGATGTTCGGTAACTCTTTTCTGGAGGGTTTCGATCTTTTGCAAATCGTCCATCTTCGACGTAAGGCTATTTAATTCTCGATTCGCCTTTTTGACCTCGCGCTCTTGAGTATATAACTGTTAGCAATTTTCCCCAACAAGCATGTGCCTAAAATGCTCTCTCCATCTGTAATAGTGGCGGCCCCCAATGACCCCACAGCACTTTGAGGGCACCATTGCATCAATGTGAATGTAGTAACTGACATCCTCGTGTAGCCTGATGATTGCCGTATGTGCTTTTTCACTTTTCAGGAAGGGCGAAGAGCAACACTCGGCAAGTAGAGCGTGGCGGAGCGCTTACCCCTCCTTCGCCGCGACACCATACAGACAGACAGAACATAGGAACCTCATATTTCAAGACGATATTGCTTTGGCGTAAGGGAAATCTGGAGAGGGTATAACCAACCAATCTCGGCCTCTTGATCCTTCTCTCCTGCGGCATCTAACTCAAGTTGCGAGATCTTGGCGGCGATTAATTTCGAAGCTTCACTCGGATCCGTCGCTTTCTTCTGCTTCCCCTTCTTGACTCCAGCTTCATTATGGTGGTGATGTCCATTGGCATATTCGGAGTGGGTATGATTCGCATTGATTGAGGAAGTTCTTGAACTCGCAGGACCAGTTGCGTAAGTGGGATTAGCTGCTGTCGACATGGTGTAAATCGCGACAATGTTGATATGAATACAGAAGCAAAATATTGCTCTAGGCGCAATACGACTTCGTTATTCTCGGTATTGCCTTTCTGCACGTTGACGTTCATGTACAAAATAAGAACTACGATGTTAATTGTAGAACGAGCTAAGGTAAATTAGTGGCGGACAATCGGGCAATCAAACGTGAAATTTGCTGAAGCGAAGGGCTCACCTGTTCCTTTGCGCCATCATAATTAGTCTTTATCGTCATCATCTCGACATTCTGTTGTTGTCAACAACATATTCACCAGCAATATGTTACGGCAGGCTGCAAGGAAAGGAGTCACAGAGCTCGCGCAATATCCTAAGCCTGGAGAAAAGCTACATGGCTTTACACTTCTACGATCCAAGCATGTACACGAGCTCGAGTTGACGGCCCTTCACCTGAAGCACGACAAGACGGGAGCAGATTATCTACATGTCGCGCGGGAAGACAAGAACAATGTCTTCTCTATTGGATTCAAGACGAACCCACCCGATGATACGGGAGTACCACACATTTTGGAACATACGACGTTATGTGGAAGTCAAAAGTAATTTGTTTCTCATATCATGGTTGGGATTTATGCTGAATAATGTAGGTACCCCATCCGCGATCCCTTCTTTAAAATGCTACCACGAACGCTCTCCAACTTTATGAATGCTTTCACGGCATCTTCCCATACCTTCTATCCATTCGCCACAACAAACGAGCAAGACTTCAAGAATTTGATGTCGGTTTACCTCGATGCGACCCTGCATCCGTTGTTGAAGCAAAGCGACTTTACCCAGGAAGGATGGAGGATAGGCCCAGAAAACCCACAAGCTATAAAAGCTGGGACGGCTTCAACCGCTCAAGACAACAAGTTGGTTTTCAAGGGCGTTGTCTATAATGAAATGAAGGGGCAGATGTCTGATGCTGGATACCTTTACTACATCAGATTTCAGGACCATATATTCCCTGCTATTAATAACTCCGGGGGAGATCCGCAGAAAATGACAGATCTAACGTACGAGCAACTGAAGAAGTTTCATGCGGAGCATTACCATCCAAGTAATGCCAAAGTCTTCACTTACGGTGATTTGCCGTTGGCGGATCATCTGAAAGAAATTAACGCTCAGCTGAATGCATTTGAGCGCATTTCTGGAGACATGGATATTCGAAAGCCAATTGATCTTTCAAGTGGCCCGCAAGAAATCACCGTCTTCGGTCCTATTGATCCTTTGGTTGATCCAAACATGCAGTTTAAGACCTCGACTTCATGGCTGGTAGGTGACACTGCAGATGTTTTGGAAACATTCTCTCTTTCCATCATGTTTGCTCTCCTTATGGACGGATATGGATCTCCTCTGTATAGGAATCTAATCGAAGCTGGTTTGGGCACCGAATGGAGCCCAAACAGTGGTTATGATCCATCAGGTAGGGTAGGTATCTTCTCTATTGGATTAACTGGTGTCAAAGAAGCCGATGTCCCCAAGGTCAAAGAAGCAATTCACAAGACCTTCGAAGAAGCCCACAGAAACGGATTCGAGAAATCGAAAATTGATGGTTACCTTCACCAATTAGAGCTGAGCCTCAAGCACAAAACTGCCAAGTTTGGTATGTCTTTGATGCAAAGAATCAAACCGAAGTGGTTTGAGGGTGTTGATCCTTTTGAGGCTTTGGCGTGGAATGACACTGTAGCGGCATTTCAACGAGAGTTTGAAAAGGGAGGATACCTGGAAGGATTACTGAAAAAGTATCTTTTAAATGACAACACGCTCACATTCACCATGGCTCCATCTGCCACTTACGGTGACGAGCTAGCAGCTGAGGAAGCCACTCGCCTTGCGAAAAAGATTGCAGAGGTTACCGAAAAAGCTGGCAGTGAAGCGGAAGCGCAAGCGCAGTTGGAGCAAAGAGAGCTTGAACTATTGGAAGAGCAAGCAAAATCGAATACCCAGGATCTCAGTTGTCTTCCTACCGTACATGTCAAAGATATTCCCAGGAAAAACGAGAAAGTCGAGGTTAGGGATAGCAAATTGGACAACGTTAGTGTTCAGTGGAGAGAAGCACCCACGAACGGACTTACGTATTTCCGAGCGATCAACACCTTTGAGAACCTCCCGGAAGAACTTAGAGGATATATCCCGCTATTCACTGATTCGATCATGCGGCTTGGTACAAAAAACATGACTATGGAGCAATTGGAGGATCTAATGAAATTAAAGACAGGAGGTGTCAGTGTGGGTTATCATGCCTCTACGACGCCAACTGACTTCCGGTCAGCATCAGAAGGATTGAGCTTTTCAGGAACTGCACTGGATCGGAATGTGCCTGACATGTTCGAGCTATTGCGGAAGCTTGTCCTTGACACAAATTTCGATAGCCCTGATGCCGAGCTTCGCATCAAACAACTCCTACAAGGTGCCGCTGATGGCGCTGTTAATAACGTGGCTTCTTCCGGGCACGTCTATGCTAGAGGGTATGCGGAAGCTGGACTGACTCAATATGGCCGACTGAAGGAACAAGTAGGAGGATTGTCACAGGTTAAACTCACCACATCACTTGCATCTAGACCAGAAGCCCAGGGCTTGGGAGATGTTATCGACAAGCTGAAGACAATTCAACGAATGGCATTCTCTGGGTCGTCGACATTTAGAACCGCACTCACATGCGGCACGGAAAGCGTTTCGAATAACGAAGCCGCTCTGCAAAGTTTCCTATCTTCATTGCCAAAGTCAGATTTATCTGCTCCAAAGCTGCCACTTCCGGATTTCTCTAGAAACACGAAGACATTTTTCCCGCTTCCCTACCAAGTATACTATGGCGCACTTGCTCTTCCAACAGTTTCCTACACATCCCCTGCTGGCGCACCTCTACAAATCCTTGCACAACTCTTAACTCATAAGTATTTGCACCACGAGATCCGCGAAAAGGGCGGCGCATATGGTGGTGGCGCATATTCTCGAGGTCTCGATGGTGTCTTCGGCTTCTATTCGTACCGCGATCCCAACCCGCAGAACACTATGTCTATCATGCAGAATGTGGGGCAATGGGCAGTTCAAAAAGAATGGTCTGATCGTGATTTGGAGGAAGCCAAGCTCTCCGTCTTCCAAAGTGTTGACGCTCCGAAATCCGTTAGCCAAGAAGGAATGACTCGGTTTGTGTCTGGAGTTTCGGAAGAGATGGTACAAGAGCGACGAGAGCGTATGCTGGATGTAACCAAGGGACAAGTCCAGGACGTAGCACAAAAGTACCTCGTTGATGCCTTACAGAAAGGTGAAGGAAGGATGGCTTTCTTAGGAGAGAAAAGGCCATGGGTCGATGGTACATGGGAAACACGAGCCCTTGGACTGTCCCAAGAGCCACCCCAAGTTATGGATGAAGAAGACGTGAAAGACGCATCATTTGGGTCGTAATTTTGGCGGTATGTATTCTATAATGTAGTATTCCACTCATTAGCATTTCTTGGCGCTCGGTGTACGACTTCAACGAATGTATAAAATGATATGTACGATACGTCAAAACCGATAGTTGAATGATGAAGGACAAGACTCACGACTCTCAAGAACGATGACAAAGACACATCAACATCTGGTGCTTGCCTTTTCGGGCTGGAATAAGGTAAATATTCCTCTCTATTTCTCTCAGAACCCCTCTTTATTTGGCGCTACGAACAGATTATCACGTCTGCAGTCTTTACTCAATGGCTGTAAGATCACAAGTCACGTCCTTGTTACAAAGGACTAGCGCAAGATCATT
The DNA here is from genome assembly GCA_002242865.1 of Clarireedia sp. CPB17. Classification (NCBI taxonomy): domain Eukaryota; kingdom Fungi; phylum Ascomycota; class Leotiomycetes; order Helotiales; family Rutstroemiaceae; genus Clarireedia; species Clarireedia sp. CPB17. Next base: position 52,987 of record LLKJ01003428.1, read on the forward strand.
ATCTAGTATGTAGCCGGGCGTAATGTCAGGAGTTATAGCTTGATTTCTCCATCTTATTTCAGAGCTGTTGTCCTGGAGTTGTGGGATGGCGGACTAAAGATGTGAGAACATTTTATATTAGATTTAATGGAGTAAAGAAGGAGCAGTGAGAATTGGGCACCATTTGCGGATATGCGGTGCCAGGTATCACACGAGGGATGCATCACGTTGGGATGAGATGCATTATTTGGTCGGACTAGGCCAGCTGGCCCAAGACGATACTACTATTTGACCAATAGCTGCCTAGTTGGGACTGACTATCAGGTACATTCTTTAAACGGCCTCCCGGTGTTGGAAAGGGGCAGGACCCCGGAGTAACACTTCCGGTACCTGGGCGTATTCTGCATGCCCCTCATACGTTGACGGCACGAAGCTAGCTGGCTGCTCAGGAGTTTGAAGGAAACTGAGAGTCATGTTCTGGATATATATATTTCTACATCTACAGCCTCGCAAATCATTATTAATTCTTCGCGATCGATGACTTACTCCACGTGAAAATTGGACTTCAATTCGATTTTTGGAGAGAAGAGGCGCAATACCATTCTTTCTCGTTGCTGATCGCTGAGCGCTGAGCCCTATTATGGCCGTGAGATGCGAGTCTCGGTCGGCCCCTGAAAAAGAGGGGCATGAACTGGCCGTTCACCAACATTGTACTGTACTTCGTACGTCATGAGAAATAGTTGTAGGAAAGACTCAACGGCACCCGTAAACCACAGGAGACAAGAGAATTTCAGATTGTGCAGTACAAGTAGGTACATTTATATGTTCGGTTTATTCACATACAGACATGTGGAGTCACTCTTGATTTTGGATAATTCGTATTATTTACTCCACAACTGGTACCCGCCGGTTGTGGCTTTGGATTTGGGCATCTCAATTCTGGGGTTGAATCGAGCTTATGAGGTATTTTATGTAACAGAGCGAGCAGCGACCAGGGTGGTTGTCGGCTATTGTGTTTTAGCGCATAGAATTTTTAACAGGTCGTCGGAGGTTCGTAAGGTTAAAGCTCGAACTTGACCGCAAAACTTCTCTCTTCTCTCTGCTCGAGACCCGACCACCACCAACAACCTTATACATAAGAAAAGAGCGTGCCATCTACTTGCCACTCTCTCGTGAAACGATCCAACCTCATAGCTGCTACATAGCACCATCAGACTACAACTTCGTTTTGAAATCACGACTTGCCCTTACTTCCGCCTTCTTGTAAGTTGTCTACCCCACGGATGAAAATTCTGCTTTCCTCGAAGCAGCGAGCTTTCGATTCTGATACTTGCTATGACTCGTCAGCAGTCGGCATTGGAATCGTTCTCAGATGCTTTCTGGAGCTGCAAGCTCTCAACGTGAGGCATTTCATATCTTTACTGACGCAATATTATCCCTGCAGATCTTCAACGACTCGAAGTCACAAAAATCCCTCGCGACTGCCTTTGGTCATATCAAAGGCGAACCATTCAGTACGGCTCCGATAGCCGCAAGACTAGTTTCTGATCAAGATTTCTCCGAACGTCCTAACCGGCACATCCTCAACACCACTCCACCTCCATCTGCTGCAGCCTCCGCAGTCTAAGCGTTCTCTTTTCGACGAGTTGTTTAACAACGCCCCTTCTTCGTCCGAAACTCCTCAGCTGCCGCATAGGACGAGTTTAGAGGTTCTTCCTCTCGTAGAGGAAGAGTCGAGCCGACCTCGTCAGATCAGCACAGGGTCAGACAGATACAGACCCCCTTAACACCCCCTTCAAAGTACAAAGTACGTTTGGTCGCCTGTTCCCAGATTCATTTCTACTTTTCGTTTCCAGCATACTGATGTGACACCAGAAAAAACTACATTTATCAACAACAACCCTCTTATTTTTCGCGAGGATATGTCACCTTCCGCCATTGTCACACTTGAAACCAATCCTAGTGTTGAAAGTTTCAATAGTTATTACGACAAGAGCTCATATATCGAGCTCAATGGCGCAAATGTTCCAAAAAATATCATCGGACATGCTTTGAAGCAAAGGGTGGAGAATATCGACAACGATATCTGTGAAGCGGGGGATGAAGATACATTCTTCGTAGCTGATCTGGGCGAGGTCTACCGACAACACATGAGATGGAAGCGGAACCTCCCAAGGGTTAAGCCTTTCTATGGTTAGTTTGTTTCCCCAAGAGCGAAAGACTTTGCCCTAACACTTGGCACAGCTGTCAAATGCAACCCGGATCCACAAATCATTAGACTCTTGGCAGAGCTTGGCACGGGTTTTGACTGTGCCTCCAAGGGCGAGATTGAGCAAGTCCTCAAACTGGGTGTTGACCCTACTCGCATTATTTATGCTCAGCCTTGCAAGACCAACTCTTACGTTCGCTACGCTGCGACTCAAGGCGTCAAGCAGATGACTTTCGACAACGGTGACGAATTGCACAAGATCAGAAAACTCTTTCCAGATGCCGAATTGTTTCTTCGCATCTCCACCGACGATTCCTCTAGCTTGTGTAGATTGAGCTTGAAATTTGGTGCGGAAATGGATGCAACCAATGATCTCCTTGCTCTCGCTAAACAACTTGGCCTTAACGTTGTTGGTGTTAGCTTTCACGTTGGCTCTGGAGCTTCCGACCCACTTGCCTTCAGAAAGGCAGTTCAAGACGCTCACACTGTTTTCGAACAAGCTCGCACCTATGGATACCACTTGCACACCCTTGACGTTGGGGGTGGATTCTGCGACGAAACCTTCGAGACGATGGCGGCTACTCTCGGTGAGGCACTTGACGAATACATGCCCAGCCATATCAACATCATCAGCGAGCCTGGACGTTACTATGTTTCCAAGGCCTTCACAATTGCATGCAACATTATCGCTCGGCGCACTGTTGAAGATCCGGTCACCATGGAGAAGAGCTACATGCTTTACTTGAACGATGGTCTCTATGGCAACTTCTCTAGCATCATGTTTGATCACCAGAATCCTGTTGCTCAAGTCCTTCGAGCAGGCAATCGTACCTACTTTGATACCCCTGGAAGTTATGAGACTCCCAACGGTACCGAGTATTCGATCTGGGGTCCAACTTGTGATGGCATTGATCGTATCTCCGCAAGCATTCGTTTCGATCAGAACCTCAACGTTGGAGATTGGCTTTACTTCGAAAACATGGGTGCATATACCAAATGCTCCGCTACTCGGTTCAACGGATTCACTGATAGCCATGATGTTATCTATGTTTCTAGCGAACCTGGTGCTAAGGCATTGCTTGGAATGATGTGAGCACTTTCCGTGAAGCTTCCGTCGTGGGTAAAAAGGTGCGGGGAGGGGGGTTAGAATTCTTTTGGTTATTATAGAAGATTTGTTGTGGTTACATATAAATGATTGGGGATGCAATGATGAATTCGGTGTTGAACAAAGATGACTTCGTACTAGTAGTGGATGTTCTTTATAGTTGTCAATAAAATATAGACGGATGATATTGCATATTCATTTGATTGGGATTAACTTTATTTGCCCGGCAAAATGGTACAAGTGGTGACCCATGTATTGGTCGTGTAGACTTGACATTTCCTCGTCACATAGCCAGATGAGTGCTCAAATAGCGAGGAGGCCCCGAAATCAGGGAGCCATTGAGATTTGATGATTGAATGAGCGTTGCCAAGTGGGGGTGGCTATATCAATAAGACAAGCTACGATGCCCTCATGACCGGTACTTCATTCCTCCGATCCGGCTCGGACTTTATCTTATCATCATTTCGAATGCATCCATCCATCTATCCATCCA
>LLKJ01003491.1:0-24365 GCA_002242865.1 Clarireedia sp. CPB17
CAAGGGGAAGGTGTTAATTCGGGGGATGGAGAGTGGACGATAGCAGACCTAGAGAATAAAAGACTTCAATGTCGATATTTCACGTGGAGGATTAAACAAAAGTTTCCTTTTTGCGGTGGTGGTGATTCTGCAACAGCAAGCCAGACTAGATACCATTCAATGCGATTTTTCATATTTACTTTTCACTTTCCCATTGCCAGTCCCACTTCCCTACCCAGCATTATGCAAATGACCATACCACGTAAATGCCATAGCTCCTTTCTGAGACCTCGGGAGGGCAGGCCCAGAGAATGGTCTTTGCGTTTTGGTTGCATGAACCTTTCTCGGTAATGCGTGGTTCCGAGCAGATGAAGGCGGGCCAGCCCTGAGCGAGGACAGGGTCATCCTGGGATGAGGTGAAACGGTCTTGAGTATGGTATCGGAGATGTTGAGATTTGCGGATCTGTCCACAGTGTGGGGGAGCTAGCAGTTAGTTGCGAACATGAACTGCTGGTTTGGTATCAGAAGAGTGTGCGATCGCTACGGTATAGCTTCTGTGTGAATATCGCAACATCTCACCTCCCTATCACTGTCTCACCGCGTAATCACTCATTTACTTATCCGCTGATGTACTCGCTCACTCATGCTAGATCCTCATCAGTAAGATCAGTCGTAATCTTCCCAAAAACATCAACTCCCTCCCTGCCCAGNGCCGTCCCAACCCCCACCACCGAAGCACCCACACCTCTCATCCTCCTATACCCCGCGGCATCCTTCACACCGCCCACCCCAATGATCTCTATCCTCCTCACATCTTCACACGACGACTGATTTAACATCCTTCTTATCGTTTTCACGTTCCCCAACGCAATCGGATGCAGCGCATCCCCAGCCATCCCTCCAATCCCCTCACCCGTCGACGATCCCAGCGCAGGTTGTCCAGCCGCATCAACCACCAAACACGATCCCAATGTATTCGTCGCCGTGATAAAAGATATGGGATTTCCTAGCTCCGACATACTCGCCGCTTCTAGTGCCGAGATGAGTGATTGAAATTGCGCAGAGTATGTATAAGGGGGTGTTTTAATGCCGACTTGCACAAAGCGAGGATTTTCGCCTCCTGTCTCACCAATTTTCATAGTTTCGGATATCGCGTCGATGTATTCTTTCAGCGCGGAGCCGTCGTATGCTGGAGGAGGTTTTCCGGCAATGTTCGGACATGACAGGTTGACTTCCATTTTGAAATTGAGCGTGCAATGTTGGGAAAGGTCTGCGATAAAATGGTAGCAAGCTGCGACATCTTGGGAACTGCCAGTAACAGAGACTATCCATGGTTTACTCAAGGGACCCTTGAGTTCTTTCTTGTCCGCCAGATCTTGTAAAATTGAAAGGTATTCGGAAAGTGATATGGGTGAGTAGCCTAGGGTGTTTAAGCTGCTTGTTTCTCCTTCAATGACTTCGCTTCTTCCATTGTGGGATATCTTCGCAGATGTAGAATTGGCGGACGAGTCGAAGAAAGTGTATTGGTGAGTTCTAGGATCATGTGGGAATCCGTGGATTTGACACGTTCGAATTGTGACGGCGCCGGTATGAGGACAATTGTAAAGGGCGAGGAGATCTTCTCGCGTTGTTGCCCACTAGAGATGTTAGCCAAGTTACAAGGATGGAATTGAGAGGTGAAAAGCTTACTTACAGGATTCGCAGAGTTAATCAATGGCGGTGAGATACCCAGCGATGATTTCTGGTCGGTCGCATGCTGATTGTCTTTGAGCGCGGACATTTCGTGCCAGAGCGCGACGGCGATTGCGATTTGGTGTTGAGAAGCAAACGGTCATGCTCCTTCAGTGTATGCGCCGCTCCCGCTGCGTGAGACGCTGATTATCCTTGAAAGGTCAGTAGGTAATGAATAGCATAGTATGAGCGATTTACAATTGTTCCTCATATTCGGTTGGCGTCCCAGCAGCATTGTGGAGGAGGGATGGTGGAAGGTGGGGAGAGATAGGAGAGATGGAATGGAATAGTGGGGTTTGGCGGGGTAACCTCAGTGATCAGGACAATTTCTAGGTGCATTGAACTTTCGCACCACTCGCTGCCAACAGCTGCCACACGTCGACGGCAATGGCAGAGTAATCGAGGCTGCCAATAGGAGAATGTCGACAACGATGAGGAACAAGTGCAGATATCCAAGTATGGAGCAATTCAATCTGTCATGGACAAATACTTCCCTCAGGAAGACCAGGTTCCACCACTACCGTACTTCTCCCATCTCGCACACCGCCGCAAAGCAATATAATAAGCATAACCAGCCCGGGCCAGCCAAACGAACAGCCGGAAGTCAATCACAACTCCCAGCGTCCAAGACAAGCAACATTGTGGCTATGTGCAGGAATTCAGCTTGAGATTCCATGACGCGTCCTCGTTCCGTCTCGGGAGTTCAGAAAAAGCATATCGAATGTGTTGACTGTATCGAATATACCGCAAAGACCTGCGCCTCCACATATCGAGCGGTAATATTGGTATGGTAATATTTGCTCAGTACTAAGGATTCCTTCGATAGAAAGAGGCCAAGGCTGGGGCAGCATGAAGTTGGCTGGGCGAGAAGTGTAAATGCCTTCATCCATTTTGCTTTCCATTTATTTCGCGACGTGGAGGACTGATAGCATTTACAGTTTACAGCCGGGCAAGACTTGAAAGCATGACGATGATATCACTTCCGTTCGGCCTCCATTTCTGCTCCTACCTGCTGGTCGAAGCAGGGAATGGAGAACAGGTCAAATTGCAGTCATCTTAATACCCATACCCGAACCGAACCGAACAATAGCCTAGATGAACAATACGAGAAACCTCACCGTCAGCTTAAACATCCGCACGTGATTGCACCCAGGCCCCATACTATATAAGCCTATCAATATCAATATCGGCCGGAATCCTCTGGATCCCGGACTTCCCCATCCCCAAGCCCCGTTATACAGCACTACCAGAGCCAAATCTCGAACTCTTGCCATGCCAACAGGTGTCTCCCCGCCCCTCGAGGAACTCTTAAACCTCCTTGGCATCTGCAAAGACGCGCAATCAATATTCTCCCTCGGATCAAATTGCCAGTGCAATGCGCCCCCTCAAGCAAACCTTCTCCTTCGTATCGCACGTCTATGGGAGCATCTCTCACGTCCAGCCGTCTTAAAAATACGAACCAAGACTTGCACACCCTGCAGATCGCATCGGCAAAGTCGGAGGTATTCATTGGGATGGTGCATATACCCGAGACTCTAATGGCAAGATAGCATGTAAAAGTGTATTCCAGACTGGCGGGAGGGGGTCAACTTGCTTGTTTCAAATGTTTTGGATGATGTGAATGTGTTCTCATTGGATGCTTGTCAAGCCACCAAGCTATGGAAGGGTAGATGCTTTCGATGTCTTATACTTGACTCTGCCCGCTTCGTTTGATCTATATCAATCCAGCTTTCCGAAGCCTCGCATTCTTATGAAATATAATATTATTTGGAAAAACAAACTGATATCAACAATCTATCAAGATGAAGCCATATAGTGGTTTCGTCGCCGCAGCGCTGAGCTTTGGTACGCACCCAGCTAAGTAACCAGAAGCGTAAGCTGACCAATTGTAGTCCCAACCGTCCACTCCCTCGCAACATATTCGTCTGGAGGACCCTCATATGCCGTGGGAGTCGCCTCAAGCAATTCCAACAATGTCTACATCCAATTGTCTGCACCCACATCGTACCAATGGGTAGGCGTAGGCATCGGGTCGCAAATGGCCGGAAGCTACATCTTTGTCATGTACGCCGATGGCACTGGAAACGTAACCATAAGTCCCAGGAAAGGCACCGGAGAAGTCGAACCAAAATATGATAGCAGTATCCAGGTGCAGCTCCTCTCTGGCAGCGGGATCGTAGACGGCAATATGGTCGCAAATATTCTCTGTACCACCTGCGCCTCATACTTGTCCTCCACCACATCGACCTCGTCAAACTGGATAGCGGCCTGGAATTCAGGCAGCGCGATTGATAGCACAAGTACTTCATACAGCATCTCCCAGCACTCGGGATCAAACTATCGTTCGTTCACATTCGACTTATCGCAAGCTCAGCTGAGCACCGACTCGAATCCATTTACCTCAACGACAGCCGCAACGACATCCTCCGCAGGCAATGGTTCCACGGGCTCCAGCAACTCGTCAAGTTCGAGCGGTAGTAGATTCACGGAGATTCCGAAATACCTAAAAGCTCATGGAATCATTATGGGTGTCACAGTAGTATTACTCTTCCCACTAGGTGCATTATCCATGCGGATCTTTGGACGTCCCTGGCTTCACGCATTCCTCCAAATGTTCTCATTTATCATGTTGGTAATTGGGCTTGCACTTGGTATCAAGCTTGCGGATCTACAATTCGGTCCTTCCTCTGGGTCAGCACTCTCAGCTCGCACAATCATTGAGACGGTTGATATCAGTAGGAGACAATATGGTGGTGGATTTGGAGGGCACAGTGGTACTGGTGCACCACCGTGGGTTACAGCTACTGGTTCTTCGGGATATTCCCATCCCACCTCAGGCCCTGGCTCATCTGGGTCTTCAGGCTCTTCAGGCTCTTCGGGCTCTTCTGGATCTTCTGGTTCCTCCGGGTCTTCCACATCAGGTGCATCTACCTCGGGACTCACAGGCGCTGCCATCACTCAAAGTCTCGGAACCATTGTATGTTTCCCATTAACCCTACTATCCCAGTAATACTAACTTCCTCCAGATCGTAAACACCACCCATATGATATTCGGCATCGTGCTCGTTGTTCTCTTCTTCATCCAACCTTTCCTTGGCCTCATCCACCACTGGCGATATATGAAGACAAAGCGAAGAGGAGTCTTTGGTTGGATGCACTTGCTTTATGGGCGAATCATTATCGTTCTTGCTATCATCAATGGGGGCTTAGGACTGAAACTGGCTGCAAATACCACTGGTGGTGAAATCGCGTATGGTGTGATTGCTGCAGCTGTTGGCGTGCTGTACATCGCTGTCTTGATTGTAACATCTCTACGCAAAAGGACGAAAAGTAAAGCGGGGTCGAAGATCTGAGGGATTTGGAGTAGGAGGAAGTCGTGCTTATTCGGTTGGGAAGTTATGATAGATGGCTAGGCCTCCAGAGGTGTGATAGGTGAGGGCAGATAAAGGTCATCTTTCAAACAATATAATGTACATGAATGGTTTAAGGTCGGAGCGAATTTTGGTGTCAAGATAAGGTGGAAGTTATTAAACAGATATACAGTAGAAGCGAAGCATTTGTCCATCAAAGACACAAATTCGTGCGCCAACCTTGCCTACTCTCTTACACCTGCTCATGACCAATTCATAAGCATATTATCGTCAAAGTTCCAATCCAGAGAATTGAAGAGGTCAAAATCCGCAAGTATAGGCGGGAAGTTCAGAGGATCATCTATGGAGCCTGGCTGAAGGTATGGTGTTTGTTGTTCTTGAACACCAAATGGAACGTCTGAAGTTTTCGTAGGAAAGGACGGAGGTTGTGCTTTTGGAGCAGGAGGCGGATTAATTGTTGATCTCCATCTCATGAAGCAATCATGAACATGGCTAATATTCATCCTTGATTGAATCCTAAGCTCCAGCGGACCATAATCACTGCTGTTCGGTCGGTTTGGCTCACCAGATCCAGCGGCTCTCCACATCCTCGTTAACGCTTCGGCAATTCGATCCCCAAAATCATTGGTAGATAAACTAGTGGCTCGTAGAGCAAGTACCGCGGCATTGAAAAGAGATCTTCCTTGCGTGCCGTCAAACTGTATGGTGTATGTGCTGTTGAGAATCTTCAGCAGTGCACAGGACGCGGAGACTAGGTTCTTCAGGATATAGTTCGAACAGTAAGGAAGGATTGCCTCCGAGTGTAGATCATGATCCAGAGTGGCTTGGATAAAACTTGTAGCGCTTTTGTAAAGCGAGGAAAGTGCTGTAAAGAATGTTGGCAGGAGAGGGGAAATGAAGAACGCGAATGCATGAAGATGAAGTCTGGCTGCAAGCAAGTATAGCTTATTGAGAGCTTTTAAAAGTCAGTATGATACGGTGAGGGTGTTTATAAGCTCACATGAAAAACCTGAGCTTTCAGATTCCAGTTGTTGATAGAGTCGTTCCAGTAAGTCTAATGCGGCGGGCTGCTCGGCTTCTGCAAGTACACCGGTCAATCGCGAAGAGTCGGAATATAATGTCTTGGTCATGGTTTGGCAGAATTTTTCAATCTTCAGTCGTTGAATAATGTCGAGCGGCAAAATCCCTGGAGTTTCCTTCAGGCCGTCTCCGAGACCCCAGTCGTATATCGTGAAGGAAGGTTGTCCGTTGGAAGTAGATACACTAGAGCTTAAGTTAACCCCGCTCTAGAGTGCTCTGGTTGCTGTACGAACCTTTGAGAAACAATGTTACATATGGCCCAAGTTAACTTCCTATCTCTTATTTCCGCATCTGTAACTTCCCGTGTTTGTTTGAGGAAATCCTGAGCATGGAGGGGCCGATGATGCCCAAGCTGGAGTGCTATTTGCATCATGAATCCGCTCAGCATCCATGTAGGATCTAGCTCGCTGAGACCCATAGTTGGTGCAGCCTTGTCATTTCTACTTTTCGTGAAGCCTCGAATAAGAGGTATGGGCCACGTGCACAAGATCGCAAGTGCTTTAACAGTAGATTGGCGTTGGGGCATGTCAGATAATGCGCAGCCCAGCTTCTTCATGAATGGGGCAGATAATCTTAAAACCAAGGTAGAGTCCTGAGGATATCTTCGCGATGCCACAAGTACGATCACCCAGCCTAGCAAAGGATCTTGCGCGAAGTATTGATCACATGATTGGGTGGGATCCAGGATGGGGCATATGTAATGATAGCGAGAGAAGAACCTAGATGGGGTATGATTAGAAGGAGTCAATGGATGCACAGAGAATAACGCAACTGGTCGAATAGAAACGCAAGCTGATCACCAGAAACTGTGATGTTCTCAATCTCCTGGTCTTTTGGCTTCGGGTCAAGGTTGGAGCTTGCACTTAAAGTCCCATATTCTTTCGCATTCGAAGCAGCAAGCTGTGCTGATTGTTTGGCGACCAATTCCCTGAGCTCTTTAAGTTCTTTTTGCATTTCGGTATGCTTGCTGTTGTGAGTTTAGAAATATAATTCCGGACCCGAAAGCGCATGGGTGCACACTTACTGCCGCTTCGCAACGCGTTTGAAATCCGAATCCAGCTTGCACGGGATCCCGAGTCGGTGACATCGTGAACATGCCTGAAATGGTTCCTTCACAACGTTACAACCTAACTATGAGAATCAATTAGTATGGTGATACATTGTCAAATCGCCTGGGCGAATTACCTTTTGCTGCCTGCACTCATTGCATGATTTGATAGAAGCTGGTATTTTTGGAACTTTATCGGGCTGATCACGAGACCTCTTACCGGTTGAAGATCTTGAAACATCTGAGTGCGGCTGCTCGCCTTCATCCGAATGGCTGTGTTGACTCATGTTCTGTGGCTGGGACAATATTTGGGTGGCATCACATGAACGTCGCGGCGTAAAATTCTTCGGTGTCTGGGCATTTGAAGGTCGACGAGATGGATTGTTGATAGAAGTGCAACCTTGGATGACAAATGGCTGGGCAGATGAAGTACCTTATAGTACTTCTTCGATGTTTCTAACCAAATTAGGATTTTAGCGGGGCCAGCAAATCAAATCACAGGAAAGCAGAAATGCATTAGGAATTTCAAATTTCGTTGAAGGTGAGAAATTATCAAACATATCAATCCAAAAGCTTTTAAGTCAAGCAACTTCTGAAATTTATTAGGATTGAGCTTGCGGAGACCATCGTGCAAGTTGCATTAGGATGTCGCCGCAAACTGTACCTATGGGTTCCGATACAGTGGCTTACCGACAACGTGAACTCTGCCGTCATTATCTCTCTCCATCGTACAGAACTGTAGGTTAGACGGCCGAAGAGAACCCTTGAGCGAGTGGGGATTTTCCTTTTCATTTCCGCCATTTAGGCACCGGCAAGTAGCTGTGTTGCCGATGCCTCATCGATGACTCCTCCATAGCTCCTTTGGATGAATGTGGTTATTCTGGATACAGAATCGATTCCCGGGTAACGGCTCGTGTCATTGGAGCTCCCTTGCAGCGCCAGCGAAGCTAGAATGCATTAAGTATTTGTGTCAAGTGGCCATCCCAATCTAGGGACCTTATGAAGTTCTTATAGCCTTCAGTTACGTTGCCAGAGTCGGTGTCGGTGTAGAATTTTGCAGCAGAGTGACTACCTAATCACAATGCCAGAAGTAATAGAAGCACATCGAGAAAGAACGCTCAGTTACTCTTTGTGCAAACATGATCTCAGTCTACGTACATTTTCAAGTTAAGCTATAGAGCATGCTGCGCCGTATAAGTACTCATGCACACGCACGGCATATAAGTCCGGGACTAGGAAATGAATCAAATCCTAATACATTTTGGAATAACATATTCTTTCTACTGAACTTTGAAAACTGCTGGCCAAGTATTGTATTCTTTTTTTTTGCAAGGCTCCTGAAGAAGAGTCCATGCCAGTGCGTTTGTTCGATCACTTTGGTGATCTCAACTTAACAAAATTTGGATAGTCAGTTGAAAATTGCCACTACGCCGACCAGTTGCTCCCTCAAATACCCTCACGCCTCACACATATGCCGTGAAACATACATATGATAAATTCAAACATTCCCATTGCTTGGTTCGGGACTCAAACCAACAGTTGGCTCGTTATCGAGTAAGAACTGTAAAGTGCAAAAAGTTAGCTGTCCCGTAATCGAGTCTAACAGTTACATATTCACTCAAATTTCACGTAATAGAGGCTTCATAGGGGTTGGTCACCAGCGTAAATACTAGGCTATTTCACCCAACCAGAACACTTACTTTGCTCCACGCCCATCATCGTCGATATTCCCATCAACATTGCACGTGTCCGCTCTATCACCATGGCAGGTCATCTACCTCTCTTAGCATTTATTGTCGCGTTTTTCTGGTACATATTCTATCTGTTGTATTGCTTAGCTCTCAATTACTATAAAATCAAAAAGCAGGTCTACCTGTCGTTATTTTACCTATAAACTGCGGCAGTCGTCCTCTATATATGAGCGTTGACACCACTTTTCTGCCATTATTTGAATATCTACCTTTCGGATTCAAAAACTTTATGACATTCAATTGGCGAGAATGGGAACTCAAGGGTCGATACAAAGCGCACCAAAAGCTAGATGATATACTCGTCTTCGTCGCCCCAAGAAAGAATTGGTTGCAGCTCTGCAATGCAGAGGCCGTGACAGATGTATTGACACAAAAAGGTAAATGCACACCGTCAGAGATCGCTACCACTTAATATGCATTAAAGTGAACAGGGGAAGTTACTATACCTACTGATATCACAAAATTAATCGGTTTGTTTGGAGATAACGTTGCAACAACTGAAGGACGATAATGGCAGCGCCATCGTAAGATCACAGCATCGTGCTTTAATGAGCAACCCAACCCTCTAGTTTGGTCGGAAAGTATCCGCCAGGCTACCGGAATCCTTCAATATTGGCTATCGAAGCCACCCATTATAGTGTTGGGAATAATGCCCGAACACTATCATTGCACGTTATCGCCAACGCCGCGTTTGGGCAATCATACACATTTCGAGGGGAGGACGATGTTTCTACCAATGATGCTCGCGATTTTTCGAGTTATAAAGATTCGCTCAAAACTGTTTTGGATGATTGTCTTCCGTTAGCAGAAATCGGGCTTGATAACCTCGACGAATGGTGGCTACCACATAGCTGGACGGAGCTTCGCCAAGCAGCCATTACTTTTAAGGCACATATGAGAGATCTATACGAGCAAGGAAAGCAAGCCATGACACAAGTAAAGAGCCGAGGAAACAACCTCATGAGTTCACTCCTACGGGCATCTCAAGTAGACATCCAGGATACAGGCGATAAAACCCAAGCCGGGTTGACCGAGCAGAAAATCTACGGCAACATGTTCGAATTCAACTTCGCCAGTCATAACACCACTGCCAATGCACTCTGCCTAGGCCTTGTTTATCTTGCAGCACGACCGGACTTCTAAGATTGGATTTGCGAAGAGATAAACACTGTGCTAGGTGACAAGAACGTTGGAGACTCATCATACACGAAATAATTTCCTCAACCCAAGCGTTGCCTAGCTGTGATGGTACGTTTGAAATCTTAGGCATAATTTCTTACTAACACTCGGTGTACACTATGAGACAGTTCGTCTTTACTCACCTTCTGCAATTCTTAGGACTACTAGTTCGGAAGCAAGAACTCTCAAGATCAGGGATCATACGTATATGCTCCCCCCTAATACAATGATCGTACCCACCTACTCAGCTTTACACACACATCCTCGATATGTAAGTTCTCTTTGTCCCTTATTTTTTCCTATCAAATCTCTCTTAAAATGCTACGACGAGCAATTCCTGACTCCGTATCCTCGTAGTGGGGCTCCAATTCCCTTGAGTGAGTGCCCTCTCGATGGATAGTTTCCAGGCCTTCGATCGCCTCGTCTACACTTGTTCAAACATCCGAAGCGGAATATTTTATGGAATTCCCCAAAGACGGCAAATCCATTCGTTACATGGTCCGTAGGTAGAAGAATTTGCCGAGGCAAGAAGCTTGCACAGGTTGAGTGGGTGGCTGTAATGGCAAGCCTGTTTCGCAAGTATAAAGCGAAGCCGGTGCTATTGGACCGGGAAGATGAGGAGGCGGCAAAACAGCGATTGCAGTTACCGATAAAAGAGCATACGGGTTTCACGCTGATTCTCAAGTTACTCCATCCTGAATTGGCTGTATTCACTTGGGTCGAGAGAAGTTGATTATGGTGGGCGCAAAATGTCACAGTCTCACAGAATTGGATCGGCGTATAGCAAAAGTGGTTAAGACGATCCGATAGCAACCAAAATTCACTTTAACGAATCGTGACTGAAAAAAATACAGTAATAGATGCACGATCAGTAACATATCTCAAGATGCGTTTGCGATGACATAATCGGGGTTGTTACGCTGGGAGGAACCCCGGTATTGAAGAAGAGATGTGGATAGTTAACAGAGATAATTTACGTCTGGGTCTCAATAGCCTTAATACAAGTAGGGGTCGTAAAAGCGGGACTTAAAAGCTCTATAGCTTCAGCAAAAGCATCTCTATCTAATATAGACCTATGCAAAAGCCTCCGTTCGTTTAACACACCACTCCACGAACTTAGCGGAAGTGTCCATTCCCACGAGCCTTGCAGGAAGATTACCAAACCTCCCCTAGGGATAGATGTAAGCGCAGCTCTTCTCGGGTGTCAATTCTGGAGCAAGTGCTGTCCAAAGTTCCGTGTATGCTCCATAGATGGGTGGATATACGAAGAGTTTATCCTAGGAAACACATTCATGTAAGTAATTTAATGCTACAAATAAATTTCAATACTTACCGTGACCCAGGCGCCAACACCGCTCCAATGCCGCTGTCTGTGCGCAAATTGCCTGGATTGAAAGCTACATGTACCACTCCCGTTTCCGGTTTTTTTTTGGCACATTCTTGTGCCAGGAAAACATTACCAACTTTACTCTGGCCGTAGTTATCCGCTGCCCCTCTATCTTCAGGGTAGCCGTTGTGATCGATAACAATCCCTTGTAGTCGTGGCGAGGCAACATGGACGGCAATAGAAGCAGCCCATCCAACACGTACGCTGCCTTTTGGAGAAGACGAGGCAGTCTTGGTGAGAAGAGGCAGGAGGAGCTGATAAAGCAGGTAGTGACCCAGGCAGTTGGTACCTATCTGCAGCTCATTCCCTTGCGCGTCGATGCTGCCCTTGGGGGATACATGACCTGCAATATCACGGTTACACTAGTCATGGAAATCACAGGTGGAGGGGAAATGGCTATGTCCTACACCAGCATTGTTCAAAAGGATATCAAGGCGTTCTTGTTTAGCAGTGAAAGATTGGACCGCAGGTTTGATAGTGGATAGGTCGGATAGGTCAAGTTGCAGAAACTCTACATGGCCATCGCTTTCGGGAGATTCCCGTTTGATGGTGGATATAGCTTTCTCTGCTTTAGATATGGAGCGGCCTGCAATCCAAACAGTTGCGTTGTTGGCATATAGAATTTTGCACAGCTCGAAACCAACGCCTGCGTAACCACCGGTTACAAGAAATACCTATGTTAGATGAGCACGCGTTAGAAGTTCAGAAGTGCGGGTAAAAGAGAATCCACACACTCGACCACTTTGATCGGGGCAGTTCTTCTCTGGGAGAGGCGTAGCTGGGATGAAGTAGAACTGGCTTAAGATATTGCCTATGATGTAGGAGGAGTGGTTGTAATTGAAATGTCGTTCCGATCTATTACGATACGAGAGAAAGCGAGGGTAGTCTATAGAGCTTGTCAGGTCTGTATTTCGAGGGTTGATTCTTCGAAAACGGAAAATGGTGTTGGACACACAGTCAGCAGCTCGTGGGGGTTCATTTTGACCCCCAGTCTACCAAGCGTGAGCGGGGGCGATCCTGGTCCAAGACATACCGAACTGAAGTGCCGAACTGAAGCAAGGGGAACCGGTGGAGGGCCGGTCGTCCGGTCCAACAGTTATGTAAGGGACCCTGTCGCACCGTACGCTTGCGAAAAGTAGCATTTACAGTAATCGCCGACGATGACTGGATCTCCAATTATCTTTCTGAATACACCGATGGACTCTCAGGTAGATATTAATGTTATTCAGGCAATACAACATTTTGTTAATGAGTTAGGCTTTTTGAATTGTCCTGGTGTCATCTATCCTGGACTAAGATTCATCAGCATCTGTATCTGACAATCAACCAGATTTGGTTCTAATATTTCTGACGACTGCATCGAATGATGATACTTCTACAGCATCGCCCCTGCGACCATTTATTCATGCACTTCCTGATATGTCTTCTCGTCACATAGATTGATCCGTAGAGACCGTCGAACAATTCATCTTTCACCAAGTAACTTGCCGTCTTCCTTGTTTTGACTAATGTTTTAAAGTTGTGGGACAGTATCTCGGGCACACGGGATCGTGGCTACAGGAGAACTGAATAGGGCATAATAAAACTAGGTATTCTATGTAGCTTCTTCATCGCGGGTAAAAGAACTGCATTCGATCATTATACATGAACTTCAACCATGTTCTGAGGGACACCCCTGGATTGAAGGCGGCAAGCATGAGTAGAGCGAGACTTGAGCACAAGAGAGAAGTGCAGCATACGATTATCCTCGAACACTCAACTACGTTACGCTTGTCGCTTCCTCAGCACAGGCAGCGCAGGTTGGATCTAGCCATTATAGATTCGTTGACCGACTGCCCAGTTCTTCGTGCCTTCACCCAACGTCCAGTAAAAACGATAAAGCAGATGCGCGAGGGTGAGTTTGATGATATAAAGTGCAAATCTCCACCAACATGTCAGTAATCAAGTCTTTATGGTTACCAAGGACAACCTGATCCGCGACGTACTGTTGAACAGAAAAATTCCTTGGCCCAATTCAAAATGGCTGAACGTCTCTCTTGGCGTGAGTGTAGGTGACATCGCCCATCCATCGATCTGGAATGAAGCTCATAGGATCGCGAAATTTAGCAGCCGAAGTGTTTGAGCAATAATAATTGATTGTGACCACCATATGAGGCTAAGTATCTGTTAGTGAGTCTGGGTATAGTAATCTTCTCCGAGATATCTGAATGCCAACAACATGAAGGATTACACTCAACCCCATTGGAACGTGTTTTCAGCAGAGAACGGCTACATTTTTGTCAGGGACCCAGGGAGTGAAACCATTGGCAAGCGCGCATGAATACGTAACGTCTCTTGCACTACAGAATTCAGATATCGCAGTTTGTGCAGCACATCTTGTAATTTGATTTCTTCAATGCTGGCAAAGGTGCCTCGGAGCTTATTTTACAGCGTTTTGCAGATTTGCGGATGCGTCAGAATAAGGTAGATGGTTGCAGTTTCCGCTACCGATGAAGTCTCGCTGCTAGCCAGGATGACGACCGTTGCTTGCGCCTCAATTGTTTTTATCGGAAGCCGCTCCTTGTTTGCTTGCTTCATGATATAATGCATGAAAGCATGGCGGTCTGTTTCGGAGTCCATACATCGTCGGACGGGTGCTAACGAAGCGTTGATTGTGTCAAAGCTAGCACTTGAATAGCAAACCGTGATCAGCATTAACCTAACTTATTATTCCCAATGAATATAAATTATTAAGTATAATCCGTAGGAAAAAGATTTGCTGAATCTACCAGTAAATCCTGCGGCATGATCTCTATGTAGACTCAATGGATAAGTCTGCAGCTGGGGTATATTTCTCAATATTCAAACGGTTCTTTTCCAACCCACTAAACTCTTTCATTCGCTCACTGGCTGGGAAACATTTTGGTCGGATAGCTAGCTTGAGAGTCGCAATACTAATTCCGCCCTTACTTTGTGATTATGGAACAAGTCCACAACTCACCGAACCGCAAATACATGACACAGTACTTCAACACGAACTTCTGTGCCATAAAAGTACTGCGAGGGTGCTGGGTGAAGGAGCAGGTCCAATTCAAGTGGCGTTAGCCGCCACTCATGTGTATTTGCATCAGCGATGAAGATGGAGGAAACGAAAAGCCGCAAACCGAAACATCATGAAGAAGCGACGTGAAAACGAAAACGAAATGAGGACCGATAATGTTACACAAAAAAGAAAAAAAGTACACCAAGTTTATGAAGCAGCCTGAAATTCACCCCTCATTTGTTTGTTGATGGATTGCCGAGCACTTGCCGAGAAAGGAATGTTCATGTCCATGACCTCATTATCAACCTAAGTGCCGCTTTCATCATGACTTTCCAGTGCATGTCGCTCGACAGCAAAGAAGTTAAGTCATGGATAATAGCACGTTTCACACATAAGATAGCCCGCCTCGTGGCCGGAGGTGCTTCTCATCGGATGGATACAAGAAAGCTCCGCCCCCTTCAAGCAAGCACCCCCCTAAATCGAGCCCCGCACAACTTGTACCACCACACCTCATACCAGTCAAATTGCAGCCCATGTTCTTGGTTCTGTACTGATGTACAATCAATCAAGAGCACATCATGGCGATAAGAAGTGTGCTCGTTACCGGAGGTTCCGGATTTGTTGGATCAGCAATCGTTGATGCTTTACTGGAGAAATACCCTACTTGCTCGATTACAGTCCTAGATTTGGTTCCAGAGGGTAAAACGAAGTCGTCCAGTGCATCATATATCTGTGGAGATATCACTGACTATGGAGATATTTCGAACGCAATATCTCAAGGAACACCAGAGGTTGTCATTCATACTGCTGGAATCGTTCCACCACTGAGGGAAAGATATCGTCGCAGGATAGAGAAGGAGGTGTTCCGAATCAACGTTGAGGGGACGAGAAACGTATTGAATGCAACAAGGGATGCCGGCGTCCCCGCTTTTGTGTATACAAGCAGTTGTTGTTGTGTGATAGATAACTGGATGAACCCATATCCAAACATAGATGAGAGATGGCCTTCAGCGGTAAAATCGTCAATCTATGGAGAGTCGAAGGTGTTAAGTCCCGGTTCATAAGTCGCTTATCCATCTAATCTTGTATGTAGGCCGCAGCTGAGAAAATTGTCCTTCAAGCCAGTTCGCCTTCCTTTTCCACATGTGTTCTTCGTCCTTCGGTGCTCATGGGTCCTGGTGATCATCAACTTCTTCCTCCAATCCATGCTTGCATCGCTAAAAAGGAGACACCGTTTGCTATAGGAGCAGCAGAGAACCTGTGGGACATAACTTATGTCACAAATATCGCCGACGCACATGTTCTTGCTGCTGAGAATTTGTTGTCAAGCAATCCTACTGCGGCGGGGGAGATATTCTTCATCCAGAACAATGAGCCTATCACATTCCGAAACTTCAGTCTGGCGGTCTGGAAAGAATTTGGCCATATCCCGCCGTTTTCGATTCGCATACCCAAAACACTGGCGTGGACTGCGGGGTTCTTGGCGGAGGTTGTGTCTTACTTGACTGGGAGGACAATAACATTGAGTAGGTGGAGTGTTAACGATGCATGCGCGGTGAGGTATGCGAGTGGAGCGAAAGCGAAAAGAGTTCTTGGCTATGAAGCTCGTGTAGGACTCGAGGAAGGGATTCGATTGAGCTGTGAAGAATATAAGCAGAGGCTTGCGGGGCAGTAGATGTATGCACGCCCTGGTGGCATAACGGTTTCCGGTTGTAGGGCGAAGAGATTGTGTTTCTGGTGACGTTAATTAGTGTTGGCCAGCTCAGAATTGGAGTCAACAGATAGGAGGGACCTAAAGCTGCCCTAATGTATGGCGCATGTATTGATTCGATGCTAATATGTGTTAATTCGAAGGTATGCGATGTGCCTCAGTATAAACTCCAACTGACCATACCCCTGCTCTGTATTCCATTTCTCAGTCGTGTCTGAACTGAATGTAGTCGTGGATCTGCGGTAGGAAGTGTCGACGCGGTTAATGGTCCAGGAACTGTCTCCAAGGCGCCGAGAACATGGAAATGTATTTGAAGAGTTGAGGATGTTGCGATGAGATTGCAATTTCACGCGTCGTAAGCCCTAGGCAAGGCCCGCACATGCTCCTTGTAGCCCCACTAATGTAAGATTATTCCTCCACGAAATCTTTTGTTGACCACAACCGAACTACAACCACAACCACAACTACAACTTTCTATCTACTGACCTCATTTCTGTTGCATTCGGTGCATCGACACGAAGAATGGCAGGGGAGCAGTGGTTTGATACAGAGGATACTCTATTCACATAAGCATTGAAGAAAGAATAGTATTTACAAGAAACTAGACGGAAGTATGTACATGTATAAAACACCAAATATCGAAGCACAACCTTTCTTCCCCAACCTCTTCCCCAATTCTCTTCTCTTCCCTATGCCACCACCACGTCTGGCGCTCTAAGAACCGCCCAGGACTCTACTTGCACACCTGAACAGAGTTGATCAACCAATATGCATTAGCAAATGAAGATGGATTTGCCGACACATAACCTTCACAAGTGGAAGCCAATGAAGCGCAAGACCCAGCGGACCACACTTCTCCCGCCCAGCTTCTGCAAAAGGTTGTGTCGAAGATGATATTCTGGTTCGCGAAGAACGTATCGTAATCACAACCACCGCCCGAGAAGTTTGCTAGCGGGGTTCCCCATGACGCGACGTCGATATCGTTTGCGGTGATATCTGCTGGAACGGATCGACGGGGCTAGAACTAACCTAGATTCCTGACGATGCCTACTGCATTGCGTAGACGCCTCCACCGATATTGTTGAAGCCTGCGCCATAGTTATTGGTGTTCTGGGACATATGTCAGTACCTTGCTTGGGTTTAAAGGATTTGTCAACCTACCGATGTGCTAGTGCTACAGCCGGTCCCTGCATCATCTTGGTTGCAATTCGCAGTGACTGTGGTACCAGTATTTAAGCCCGAGCTGCTCACACTGCACCAAGCTGCGGTGTGTAGCGTGATAGTATCTGTAGTATCCGCGTTCACTCCTTTGATGATATCAATTCCACCGCTGTTAGGCCAGTTGTGCCCAAACATCCAAATGGCGGGCCAGACGCCACAAATCCCTCAAGGCATATGCTCGATGTCGGCAATGAACACACCTGGGATGTAAGTATACTTCGGTGTGGTGAGGGGGGTCTAGATCTACCTTATCCCCATGCTTGGTTACTAGTTAATCGAACAGATTCCTGTCCATTGCTGATGTTGACTGTAGTGTGATCAACGCCGAGATAGACCTGGTTATCAGATGTATACACAAAACCAGCTGCTTCTGCTTCTGCTTCTGCTAATAGTTCGTATGCAACATAACCCTCGGTCGAGTCAGTGGCGGTGAACAAAGTGAACTCTTCAAAGAAATTGGCGGCGTTGTATGTTTTAGACAAGTAGTAGGCGTTTGATATGCAGGAAAGGGAGAGTATAACGTAAGTCAAATGGACAAAGGAGTAGCTGGGATACATTGTGCTTTAACAATAATATACAAGAAGTGAAAGTAAACAATGTTTGGTTGTTTGGTCTTCTACCATGTGCGCTCTTTTTGGTCTAAAAATGCTCTTACCCCCCCTTCTTCTTCCCAAAGCTCGCGCCTCCTATCATCCTACAGTCATCCCGACGATATCCTATAGAAGTCGCGATATCCTCATTCTTCCAGATCAAGTGACGGGAATGTAAAAGAATGATGCACCAGTACTTTGAAATTCGGCCTTTTTTAAAGGGTGACCAGGGCTGTTCATTGTGCCAGTGTGTAAAAGGGACATATCTTTGATATGAAGCATTTCGGGTATGCATGGTCAATTCAAGCAAAATTTGTAAAAGTGTACGCGTCAAGCAATCCTTAGGAGTTAGTCTCATGTTAAAATAAGCACCATTGAGTCACCCTTAGCCATAGAATGCATGTGATCTGATCTACATAGCGTGAAATCGGCACTTATCCGCCATCGAGGCAGCTCCGGGATCTGTGCAAGGGGCCCGGATTTGCGACTTGCCTTTGCAGACACCAGCCGTAGGCTACAGCAAAAATCTCGAATTTCCCATGCCGATGACCCCAGTTTTAAAACTTACCCCAGGTTTAATGGTTAACTCCGAGGGTCGGTCAGGCACACTTGCGTGTGTTGCGGAAGAGGTTATCCTTTTCTGATATACAGTTGTCGACCCTTATTTACCAGCGGCAACGTTGCCACTCGGGTTCGTGACTTTCTTTATTTGAAAAGCTGTAAATTCGCCGAGTGCGCCACAGAGCATCAGAGTCTGGTCCACGATTCGCCGTGGTGACTTGTCTACCTCGAGACCAAGGGCCGCGCCATATGTGGTGTGTAATTCTTAGGTAGCTTGAAGTTGCAGAGGGACAAAGAACCATACAGCAATATTGTACTCCTTCGATAGACCGACGAGAACAATACATGGCTATCTTCAACTCTGGCTGCCAGTCTAGACCATTACTATATCCAGAAGTTATCAGGACGTACTCGAACCACATACTAGCAAGTTTCACTGCAGAATTACACAATGAAAGAAGATTCTGAAACCCTGCAGGTCTGTGGTAAAGCTTTTTTATTTTCAAATTTGTACAGGTTACCAATTCAACAGCATAAAATTCCAACCCGCCCAACCAACCAACAAACCCAGCAATCATCAGTTCATAAATAAAAATTTCCCAAAGCTCCATGCGTCCCATCAATACAGTCATTATTCACAAAATCTACCACCAGTCACCTTGGTCGTGCATAGCAGCAGCGACCTTGACGAATCCAGCAATGTTGCTTCCTGCCACCAGACTTGGGAACTCGCCCTCCTTACCCTGAACGTAAGTCTTAGCGGTCTCCAATCCGTTCTCGAAAGCATTCTTCATGATGTCCTTCAACTTCTCATCAACCTCCTCGGATGTCCAACTAATTCTGGCAGAGTTCTGAGCCATCTCCAACCCGGAGACAGCGACACCACCAGCGTTGGCAGCCTTTCCTGGTGCATACCAGATTGCCTCACCCTTCTTCTCCTTTCGGTTTGCTTCGAAGACATCAATGGCTTCTTGTGTGCATCCCATGTTTGATCCTTCGGCGATGAAACGGGCACCGCTGGCGACCAACGCCTCGGCTTCTTCCTTGCTGACTTCGTTTTGAGTGGCACAAGGTAAGGCAACATCAACCTTTACGTGAGTCCAAGGACGGGCACCATCGACGTACTTGTATTTGCTAGAGTGGTCGAAATCGGTGAGAGCCTTGCGCTTGACCTTGAGAGCAGCAATCTTGTGAATATCGTCCGGAGAGAAGTATGCGTCGCCTTCAGCAAGGAGAGAACCGTGGGAGTCGGAGAGGGATACGACGGTTGCGCCGAGTTCGATGGCCTTGATCGCTGCATATTGTGCGACGTTTCCGGAACCAGAGATGGCGACGCGCTTTCCTTTGAAGGACCCTTGACCGGCATATTCAATCATGTGGTTGACGTACTAGGTAATATTTAGTACCTAGTTCGGACGGTAGCTTGGTGAGCACTGGACTTACGTAGATCAAACCAAATCCAGTAGCCTCAGGTCTGATGAGAGATCCACCCCAGCTTCCACCCTTTCCGGTAAGGACACCCTCCCACTTGTTCTTCTCAGCGCGGTAAGCACCGAATAGCCAACCAATTTCTCTTGGGGAAACACCGATATCACCAGCTGGAACATCGGTATCTGCTCCGATGTGCTTATTCAATTCGCGCATGAAAGCTACGCAGAATTTTCGGATCTCGTTGTCGGATTTGCCTTTGGGGTCGAAATCGGCTCCTCCTTTACCTCCTCCAATGTTTACTGTAGCCGGACAAATAATTAGCCTTGATCTACATCTTGCGCGGCCATGGTTGTTGATTTATGATGGTCACGTGCAGACGCGGGGCATAGGGAAGAGAGAACATACATCCGGTCAAAGCATTCTTGAAGATTTGTTCGAAACCCAAGAACTTGAGGACACTCAGGTTAACGGTAGGATGGAATCTCAACCCTCCCTTGTAGGGGCCAAGTGCCGAGTTGAATTGTACACGGTATCCACGGTTGACTTGTGGCTGGTTGTTGTCATCTTCCCAGACAACACGGAATTGAATTACTCGTTCGGGGATTGAAACGATTTTGAGGGCGGTCTTGTATTCGGGGTTCTTTTCGAAGAGGGAAGAGTTCTCGAGGGTTGAGACGAGCTCTGTAAAGAATTCAGGTTAGATTTCTGTGCATTGGAATCATGACGCTGGTAGAAGATAAGGAATGGGTCAAGCTTTACCTTTGTAAGCCTGCTCGAACTCTGGCTCAGATGGAAGGTTAGACATAATTGTAGAGTTGGTGAAGAAATTGAATGGGTATCAAGTGAACAGTGGAGTGCAATCAAACTCAGGAGTAATTGAAGCTATTCGCAAACGAAAAAGTGCAAGTAGAGGTTGTATGAGGAAGGAAGCTTGCGAATGAGGGAAAGAAGGACCTTTTTGTATCGAGGTGGGGGTCCGGTGAGTGAATGTTTATGTATTATTTGTTTCGTCAGGGCGCAGGGTTCCAAGCTGCTAAGATAATGATCTAGCTGGGAAGGTGGAAGATTGGCTCGCCGGGAATGTACAAAGGTAGTTTAACTTGCTACTTGTAGTCTACCTCTTCGAGCCATGCCAATGAGACAGCCATCAGTGCGGGTTCCGATTTCTGGAGAGAATGTGCTGAGGTTGAGGGGTCACAAATGGGCTGAGGACTATGAGACGGGGCGGGGTTGTTGCGTGGCTGAATGTCTTCACGAAGGATGACTGAGTGAGGGGATGACTGAGTGAGGTTTTCCTCGGGGAAGCGCAGATATTCAGCCTCTTCACACGAGTAGACATTCGCCTTTGGTGTTGACATCGTTCTATGACGTTAGCTCTGCATGTCCGCAATCGGGACGTCGCACGCCAGCCGGAAATGCAATGGGCGGGCACGGAGGGCTCACAGAGAGCTACTGGCATGCTGCAGATTACCGGCATACGGCATACGACCATCTAGAATCTGGAGTTTCGCCGTCCGAGGTTCGCTGATCACCGCGCCCAGCAGCAGAAAAATGCAAGCTCCACCGCACGCAAAACACGCTGTCACCGATTGCTCAAATAAAATCCTTATCGCTGGCTGCCCATTGGTCGGTGGAAGGGTTCCAGTCAAAGCTTCAGCTGTACCCGCTATCATGCATTAGTCGGCTGGTTTGTGCTTCGAATTGTGCGGTATCCATTGGGATCTCTTCTAGATGCATGATGGCGCATGCTGGCTGTTCCATGCCGCGAAAATGGACTCGCGTGCAAGCATATTCCTGCCCGCGTGCATGTGAAGAGGCTCGACTTAGTCAAAGGGCAAAGTCGCGCTTGAGTCCTTGCACCCCCCCGCGCGGCATCGGAGGGGCGGCCACTCATTTGCTGCTGCTGCAACTCCAACATGTTCCGACCCGGAAGGAGACGTGTGCGAGATATATCCTGGAAAATATTTGCTAAAAATTTCCATTTCCAAGTGCGTTCCTGCAGATGCTTCAAACTGCTAGCTCATGTTCATGTTTCTTCCTTACTGTATAGGTTAATCGCTCAATCCCGATGCAATGATATTGATGGGAGTGGGGGATTGTGAGAGCCGAAAAGGTCAAGGAAAAATTGTGCAATCCCGTCATGGGGTTGGATGAATTCTCTGGATGGTCCGGTCTCGGAGATGCTGATGCGGTCCGGCTTGATGAGTTTGGAGATGTTGGAGGAAGCATGAGCTGGGTGCAGTGATTCTTTTGCAGAGCATTTTCAGGAGACTGACCCGCTACGGAGACTCAATGGCAGTCCAAACCCGCGATAATTACGACATGTTGACGGCGCACTCATCGCTACATATTTTAAAATGGTCTGCTTCAATGCTGTCGCCTATGATCATCGACACATTACTTCCTTGTCCGCTAATTCACCACGAATGGAAGATTCATCACAAACCATGCATTCTTGCTTTCAAACAGTCACATCTAATCTGCATCAGTAGGGTCCCAATCCGTCACCAAGTATTCATCCAAGCCATCCAACACATCCATATCTTCCTTCGAAATCTCAATCTTATCGACATTTCCATTTGAGATTATTCTTTCCTTTGTTACACTCTTCGGTAGTGGCACATAATCATGCTGGACGGACCATTTTACCATCAGTTGTGCCGGAGTGCAGGAGTATTTCTTGGAGAATTCGACAATCCGCGGGTGTTTCATGCGGAGGGCTCGGGCTAGCGGGGCATATGCCTCGACCACGATTTCATTCTCCTGACAAAACGATGTTATGTCGGTTCGAGTATTGAAGGGGTGGACTTCGATTTGGTTCACGGCGGGCACGATTCGAGGTTTAGACTCAAGTAACTCTTGTAGCTGTGGTGGAGAATCAGTCAGTGTACAAAGATCAGAAGGCGGCACAGAAGGCAATAAACAGCGAGTGCGGGGAAAACAAAAGGCAATCCTGGGGTAAGCATTTTGGTAAAGAAACCAAGACAACCTACATGCTTGACACCGAAATTACTGACACCCCCCGCCTTGACTTCTCCCTCTAATATAGCATCTTCCACTGCTTTCCAACACTCCAATCTCTTTTGCTTTCCACCGTAGGGACTGTGTAAAAGGTATAGGTCGATATAATCCAACCCACTCTTCTTCAAACTATCCTTAACCGCCTTTCTCGTCGCATCGTATCCAACATTCGACTTCAGTTTCGTTGTGAACCACAAATCTTCCCTCTTTATCCCCTTGTTCGTGTCCAAATATTTCTTGATGGCTCTCCCGACTTCTTTCTCATTCGCATACCATTCTGCCGAGTCGACCGCGAGATAGCCAGCTTCGAGAGCGTTGGAAACAGCTGATTCGCATTCGCGCCCAGAGGTCATGTAGACTCCGAGATGAATCTGTGGCATACGGATGCCATTGTTGAGTGTGATTCTTTTGGTTAATGATGCAGGTGGCATAGTGTCCGAAAAGACCTTTTGGCTGAGTTGGCAAACGACTGAAGGAGTATTGTTGACGGTCCTGGGAGCTTGACAGAAAAGTCATGCATAATTTGTATGATGTGATAATGATTTGAAGGCGGTAACACCCGGCAAATGTATTGCTGTGGATGACGTCGAGACAGAAGACCCCGCGATTTGGTGTGCATTGGGATTCTCCTCTTTCTCTGCCTGGACATCTTCTTCCTCTGCTTGGTTAAATATTGGTCCCGACACCAGTGTTTCCGAATCTCGAGTCAATAAAGTGAACAAGTATTATCGCGAACCCGCTCGAACGCTCAACCACTCAACCATCTCATCCCACCTTACCCCTTCCCTGACCACAGCAAGATTTACGTCAAAATGCCTGATCAATCATCTATCGACCGTTCCCTCAACACCATTCATGCCGAATTACAGTTTCTGCAGCAGAATGGTGTTCTCTCCCCGCCTCAGTTCCAATCAATCATGGCTCAATTACCAGTATGTTCTGATCTGTTCCCCTCCCCTGCCGATAAAGCACCGCTCCACACCGAACAATGCTTTCTTCTCGTGTCATCCCCATGCTTTTGGTTCCGCCTTAGTTCTCTCTTCTTGGGCAAGTTCCGTTGACTGACAACCTATTGTACAGCAGAAGAATGGCGCTCCATCGTCCTACATAGATCCACGATACAATCCAAATGCGAACTTCAATCCCACGCAGATGGTACAGGAAGCGCAAGATCCGAATCATCCTGCCAATCCTGGCAATCCGAAGGTACACCTCCCTCCCTGCTGCATTCTCCTAGCTT
Source organism: Clarireedia sp. CPB17 (assembly GCA_002242865.1). Lineage (NCBI taxonomy): Eukaryota > Fungi > Ascomycota > Leotiomycetes > Helotiales > Rutstroemiaceae > Clarireedia > Clarireedia sp. CPB17. The sequence continues at coordinate 24,324 of LLKJ01003491.1, forward strand.
GAGGTGGACGTGATTCTGCAGAACTGGAACCCCCCCCCCCCC
>LLKJ01003492.1:0-30945 GCA_002242865.1 Clarireedia sp. CPB17
CCTCCTCCACCCTCTTCCCCTCCACCACAACCTTGACCTCCTTCCCTCCCCCACTAACCACACTAACCACACTTCCATTACCTCCCTTCCTCCTCACCTTCCTCACAACCATAACCTCGACCTTGTCCCCCTCCGCCACATCATGCACATCCTTATCCGCCAACACCACCACACTCCTGCCCTTCCGATCCTTGACCGTCGTCGCGCGCATCCGACTCATATCTTTTTGCTGCGCGTTCGAGTACGTGGAGAGCAGCGAGCCGCCGAGCACCCAGTCGGTGAAGGAGACGCGCACGTGCGATTTGGGTTTGTGGGAGTGGGAGTGCATGCTGCGGATGGAGGTGGGTGGGGACATGGTTGTTTGGTGGTTGGTTTGGTGTGGAGTAGAATACAGATCGAGGAGTTCTGTGCGCGCGTTGTTGTGAAGGTGCTTCGATGAGATTGTGAGTTGAGATGCAAGCAAGAGCAAGCCTAAGTGAACCAGCCAGTTGCAATATTGTTGTTGAGATATGCAAAGCAAAGGAAACCCACACCTATTGAACTGAATTCCAGTCTCCAAGCTTGACCTGTAAAAGCAATGCTCGAATTGCTGAAAATTCCGTATAATCTTGAGTATGTATCAAGGCGATATCGGACAGCGCAGCTGAACCGAATAAAAAGAAGCAAGATCTCGAGGTTGGATAGAAAATCTGAGCTTGAAGCTGTAATAGTATCGATCTTTCTACCAGCAGCGAACAAGAAGCCCAGATATGAAGGCTATGTTGAGAGGAATTAGGAAGTAAACAAGAAGAAATCTTCAAGATCGAAACACTTGCTTAAGCCGCCAGATGTAAGTATCAACAACGGGTAAAAAAGTGATCGTCGAAAGATCTAGGAATCAGCAACAGCTAGAGGTGATAATTTGCAATGGAGAGATAGAAGAAAAGTGGTAGAAAGCCAGTTCGATGACTCTTTTAAGGAAGAGTTTAGAAAACAATGGAAGGTGAATTTTCGAGGATCGTCAACAAAGATGATTCAGAAGAATCTATTGATGACGCCTATATGTTGTTATTGTTCTTGTTTGGTCAATAGTTCCATCGGTTGCTATGGTATTCGCTGTATTCACTTTTTAGTTTTATCTTTCTTCATTTCGCTAGCTATTGTGGATTGATGGGATGGATCAGATGGGAGTTGAGGTTTGTTGGGTTGTGTGAATCATAGAGTGAGAAGAAATCGAGGGTAGAGTGAATTGTCGTCTGAATAGAAAGGGCTAAAATGAGCACAGCAGATTCGTCTCTGCGGAGAGACACTTCGATTGGGCTTGTGGATCGAAGATATGCAAGTCATCATACTGCTCAGTCAAGCGATAACGAGGTATACTGAATCCACTGGGAATTTGATCAATAAAGGGTATAATATATGCTATCTGATACAAGAATCGTACACGACTTCCCCCTCCAACACCGTTAATGAATGCAAGGTATCATTTCAGTCATCCGATCCATCAAACCATACTATACACCCTTCATATACCTGTCTTCCCTTAGAAAATATCCAGCCGGACCCCAACCCACAAAAAAGAAATCAAACTCCAATAATCATACAACCTTTTCTTCTCCGAAAAGTGAACTCCCCTCAGTCAAGATCTCTTCTGCCCCAACTCCACATCACCCTCCCACTCATCCCACTCATCCAAACCCCCACTCGCAAGTTTCCTCCCCACAAAAATCCCCACCGCCGTCCCAATATTCGCGACCAAAAACCAGCCCTCGAACCATCTTTCCACAAAGCCCGGCTCCAGCGGACTTCCCAGTGCTTCGCTCACCACACTCTTCATCTCCGACGGTAAATTGCTTCTCAGAAGCAATGCGCTCGATATCACATACGTAGCTGATATCTGCGCGATGATAAGCGCCAGATTGGCTTGAGCTTGGTAGAGGAGAGAAGGTGAGACTTTTGTGAGCATGTGGAAAGTTTGCAGAACGCTGTTAAAGGAAGCGAGGAGGATAATGCCGGATAGGAGGAAGGAGATTTGTCGAGACCAGGCCAATTGGTCAAGAGTTGGGTCGACGTGCTTGGCGAGGAGTGATAGGATTCGGTTGATGGGGTCCGTGGTCGATGAACTGAAGGAAGCTGGGTCGGAAGGTAGGAGGAACCGACGGCTTGTGGCAAGCGCAGTGGTGGCAATACGGTATATACAATATAAAGAGAAAGCGTAAGAGATAGGTGCAAGGACAACCTTCCCCAAGGGCGAAGCGGAGCGTTGTTTAGAAGTGTAGCGATTCTGTAACATCGATAACGAAGCCGAGAGGCTCAAGGCCATAGATGAGAGTCCCGAAATCTCAAGCTCCAGCGACTTTAGCTCCTGCACATCTGGATTTCCGCGAATACTTCCAATAACCTTAGTCATAAACCCTTCCGCTGGATGATCGTTGACCTTGCGCTGCAATGCTCTCAACCTACTACGCTTTGCAGCAAGCATATCATTTGTAGCATCCAACCCCGCCTGTTTCCTCGCAATATCCGCCTCAGAAACCGGTCTTGTTTTCGCACCAAACGTCTGCCACGGTGCTGAGACAGCAGCAAAACCCGAAAGTAGCGCCATCAACGAGATCCCAATAATCCCCACTCTATTCAAGCAAGACTCGGTAAGCCCTTGCCCAGGAACCGAAGCCATCGTATGGATATACGTCCCAGGAACGCCTTTCCCCAACCACCAAAACCCCATCAACCATATCGTAAACCCCAAACCCTGCATAACCCACGCCATTTTCGGAAACCCACCTTTCTTCGCCCTCCTAAACGACCACCCAAAGCCCGCAATAATCGACTGCAGCTCCAAAAACGGTATCAACACAACCAGCAAAAACAAAAGCGTTGGAACCGTAATCTTAAGCGCAAACGCCCTCGCCGCAGGATTCAGATAATTCGAAATCTCGCAAAGAATCAATTCCGCCAACACCGTCGCCAACGCGATAGTAGTCGAGAACGAGAACGCAATAGCTTTCCCGCGCGCATTTTTCCGGCCATGTTCCGCATGCGAGTGTCGCAAACTGGGCGGGGCATCGCTGGGAAGGTAATGGAGCTGGTCTTCTTTCGATTGTTGCAGGCCGGCGAGCAGCGGGAATAGTTTCTGCAGAACGACCAGACTGACGATGACGAAGGTGAGAACGAGAGGAATGGAGGAGAAAGCTAAGGTCGAAAAGGACACCGAGCTCAAAGAGCGATTTTCATGAATGCCCGGCATTGTGCATGCGTCATCACACTTATCGGAAGGAGGGAGTGGCATTGATTGCTTTCGCAGATGTCGAATCCGCGGTCATGTTATATAGATCGGCTTCTTAATGCGCTTTGGACTATTATGTGCTGTTGTTTCGTAGTATTCATGGAGTTATCATGTCGAAACGTTGTCTGCTTTCATCGTGAAACTTTACAGATGAGCGCGCGTCCAATCTGATAAGCCACACCCACAATCGCCACGTGATGCTGTTCCAAACAAAGCCAGGGCCGACTGACCCACTACTTTGCAGCAAAGCTATTTTAGGAGATCTGAAAACCCTTGACTTAGGTCCCACTGTGGGTGGAGCTGTCTGAACCTCTTGCATGAACGAGGAGCTTGGTAGAGTCCTATCATCTGCTCGCCCTATGGGATGCACTGAATATTACGTTTCGATCTTCCTACGCTACAGAACTGCAGCCGGCCTAGTCGCCTACAATGAACAGCAACCACCATTCGTGGTCTGAACTATTTCAAATCCAGAGTAGAAGAATGAAACTTTTATAGGGATACTAATGAGGGTATCTAAACAAAAACCAAATTAAAGCCTATGTAACGCCTCCAAACGCCGAGCAATACTCGAAAAGCGACAAGATGCAATTAGCTCTTGGAACTTCAGTGGTCCGGCCAGCAAATAACAGCAAACCAAGAAAGACAGATACCGTTTACCAGAGTTCGGTTCAACACAGCAAAGACGGGCTACCCGATACCTAAACAAGGACACCCTTCCGAGACACCATGTTCGGCATCAATCCATTCACCTCAGCACTCTCAGTATCAGAATCCTCTTCTCCACCGTCCATGTTGAGCAGTTGGAAACGATTCATAACGGGCGACTCCTTCTTCTTTCTACCGATAGGAATCTCGGGACGTGTATCTTGGCGTTTCTCCAGAGGACCAGCACACTCGTCAATATTCCAATCGATCTTAGCACCTTTGTACGTACTGGAACCGGTTAGCTACTATAGGCATGCAATGAGACGTCAACCTACCTGCGACTCATCATACAAGTACGGGCGAACATGGCATTATGGACAGAATTGGTTGAGATGAATACATCTTCATCCTTGAACGTAACCTTGATGACGACAAGGTTATGAATATGTTCTAGATCATCACGGATACTTTGCTCAGTGTGTTTGGGTGCGCAGCGACGAATGACTAGATTCCTCGTTGCTCCAATTGCCACTTTATTCGCAACATGGCCAGGTAGAATGAATTGCCTCTCATTCCATCGAATTTCAACCTAAACTCGTCAGTATGTTTCGAAGTGTCGAGGTTTTGAAAGCACTTACCCGCCTACCCCGAATGTATAAATTATTACGTTTGACATAATGGAAGAATTCTTGCGCATGAGCTTGCTCCAAGAAAGAGACACTGGCCGTGCGATCATGAGCACGTAGGTAGATATCCAACAGCATGCCTCCACGTACCGCCTCAACCACTTCCAGATGTGTAACACCTTCTGGCAGATTCACCAATAGAACAGTCCTCTGAGAGAATTTGTCATACGTTGGACGCTGAAATTTCGGCCGAGAATCATTATTTCCACTTCCGAAATCAACAAATCCATCTCCCGCGCCAGGGCTGTAGGAGAAATCATCATTGCCATTGGTATGCGAATGAGAGTGAAAGTCTTGATGTTGGAAGCCATGATTTTGGAACTTGTTGAGATCTCGAGGCCGAAGATGTTCATTGCCATTGCGGGGCGTCCCGAAAGTGTATGCTCGACCATTGGTTTCTTGAGTTGATAGTGGTGGATTTTGTGTCATGAACGCACTACTGTTGTCGGGTTCTTCAACTGTTGGTGGAATAGTCGAGGTCTGATTATCATCCCCATGAGTATCATCCTTGATCAAGATCTGCAGGCGAATGATAGTCAGACTGTGAATGCTGGAAAACAACCTAGGTAGTGACGTAGCTCCAGAGACTTACATTCAAGGTCTCCTCTGCAATCCCACCTTTATACAGATTTCGTCGCAGATTCTCTATGACTGAAATCAGCATCCCAGCTCTAAAGTTGTGACTCTTCGTCCATGAGCTAAAACCGTACCATATTCTCGAGAAAGCCGCACCTATCGCAGCATTAATCAGAATGTCAATCGTCACAAACCCCAAGTGATGCTCACCAGAAGATTGTGCTCCTTCTTTGGGATTGTGATCGTCTCCTCATGGTAAGGACTTGTGCCATCGTTGCCATTTGCAGTAGTATGCTACACCGTGTCACACAGTAAGTAACTGAGCTCCCCTCAGGCAGATAGCTATGAACTTACAAAATGAGCTCTATTGCAGAGGGGAAAATATCAAAGTTAGTGGACCAAAGCATTATAAAAATTCCCATACAAGAAAAGAAGTATGGGACATGGGCGATCACGCGCCCAACCTAAGCCACAAGAAAACTTTCCCTACCTACCTTCTCAATAGCGTCTCCAAATAATTCTTCTCAATCGTGACAGTTTCGGTAGCCATCTTTATCGTATCGAATGCAATGAAGCACTCGACAAATGCAGATGAAAAACAAAGAATCGAGCAGGTGAGAACCTTCTTTTCTCATAAAAGAGGTTTGGATGCTGTTGGTGAGGAGCACAACTTCGTCGAGTGTTGGTAGAAGAAAAAAGAAAGACGCAAGCCTAGCCTTGTCTTGTAAAGTCGACGAATACCGATGCTCGGGACGGGCCCACACGACAGAACTGCAGCTAAACCTTAAAGCTCGGACAGCTACTGTACTGTACTTGTACTTATCCAGAAAAGGCTTCCCTTCCCTTCTCCTCCCCCCTCCTTTAAGTACTTTTTTCTAGCCGCCCTGCTAGGCAGGAAATGAGCACTTCTGTATCCAGCAACCCACGAACTGTTTTCCGTAATCCAGAGTTCAGATGACGGAATCGAGCTAACCGTCCATCTATTCACCGGAATTCGTCCTCCCGTTTACCAGAAACCAATAGCATACAGCTACGATTGACCAAGATCCGTCGTCCCGTTGACCAGAAACCGACACCATACAACTACAATCCCAATAACCTTATCCCCTCGTACGGAGTACTGCAAGATAACCAAACACCACTTCTCCACTCACTACAGCCCACGAAAAACCCACCCGCACCCGAACCCACCTGCACACACTCTCACTTACCATAAATGATTCATCGTTACTGTGTTATCGTCATTACCACCACACCCGAGCCTGCAGCCATAGCGGGGACAGAACCGCAGCCAGGGGTATCACCTCCCGAGTCCATCGCTTCACGGACGCCCCCCTCGCCTCGCCTGTATATACTTCCTCCGACCCCCGTGTATACGTACGTACGTCTTACAATTTCGTCTTCTCGTTTCCTAGGCCCTCCTCGAACGAAGATCTAGAACGCTATAGATATGCAACACTCAACACATATTTTTTTCTTTTACTGTGGCGCAAAAATTTGCGAGAATATGTGATGAAATCCATTGGCTCCCTGTGAAATGATGCGTCACAAAAGAGAAGAAATCCAGCATACGAGTATAATCGAGGGAAGCTTACGTGCTAGGCGTTGCTCTCTTAATTTTTTTTTAAAACTTGGTTTAACATACATATATTTCTCTTTCTCATTCGATATGATAATAATACATATACACACCCGCATCATCACTACCATCATGTCCATGCGATTTACACCTTCCAGTGGCTTCAAGCCTAGTAGCTTCCATGCATCTAATAAGTTGTCAAATCCCCAACCACGTGCCACATGCTATCATCATCATCGCACAAAAGAGATTTTCCAGAAGAGTGAAGTGTTTTTTTCGCCTTTTGCTTGCTTGCTTTCTTTCTTTCTTTCCTTCCCAATTCGCATGGTTTGATATTATTCGTCGCTTTTCCAGCTTCCCTTTTCATCGCCATAATGTGATGAGAGAACGAGACCTACAAACAGGCTCAATTTCATACAACTAACTGGCATCTTCACCTCCCCAGCAACGGCAACGGCAATCTCTGCCCCGTCGCTCTACACGTGAAGCCCTCAGATAGCTGGGGTAGGGTCTTCCGGAGGCGCATCAGTACCTTCGGTCGGAGGTGGTGGCGGTGCACTCTTTCCCAGAGTTCCACCACCAAAGTACTTGACGAAATCCTTGTTCTCATCGAAGGGTCTTGGTCCCAACAATCTGACCATATCATCTCGCCCAAGCACCTCCTTACTCAATAACTCCTCCGCAATGATGCCAACCTCCGCTTTCTTCTCTGTGAGCATATCCTTACATTTCTTGTACGCTTCGTCCACAATACGACGAACCTCAGAATCAATTGTCTGGGCTGTCGCTTCCGCAAATGGCTTGTGGAGCTTGTTCTCGTTGTCTTCGAAGTGGAGAGGACCAAGCTTTTGAGACATACCCCATTTGGTGACCATTGCGGTGGCAAGACGGGTGACCTTGTTGAAATCGTCGCTGGCGCCACTGGTTACGGTGTCGAAGTGAAGTTCTTCAGACACGCGCCCACCAAGAGTCATAGCCATACGGTCCATGAGTTGATTCGTGTTCATGAGATATGTGTCGCCAGCAGGAAGGTACTGCGCATAACCGAGAGCACCTTGGCCACGAGGAATAATGGAGACTTTGAGAAGGGGATCGGCCCATTTGAAGTACCAACCACAGATGGCATGTCCAGCTTCGTGATAAGCGACCGTCTTCTTTTCTTCTGGTGACAGCACTAATGACCTCTTTTCCAGACCACCGATGACACGCTCAATAGCCTGTTCGAAATGTATCATAGTGATTGAAGTTGCAGATGTTCGAGCAGCTGTTACTGTTAGTAACTGCAAGCATGACTAGTGTGGGGTTGCTTACCGATAAGAGCAGCTTCATTAACGCAGTTGGCGATATCAGCACCAGAAAACCCAGGAGTAAGAGCTGCAAGTCGTCCGGTTAAGTATGGAATATCCTCGTTAGTCACAACCTTTGACAAATGTACCTCGAAGATCTGCTTTCGACCCTCCATGGTTGGTCGATCGATGGCAATATGTCTGTCGAAACGACCAGGACGCATTAGAGCCTTGTCAAGTACATCAGGTCTGTTGGTACCAGCAAGAACAACCACTTGCTCGGCAGTATTGAAACCGTCCATCTCAGTCAAGATCTGATTAAGCGTGGCTTCTCGCTCATCGTTTCCACCTCCGAATGAGCCTGACTTGCCACGAGATTTCCCAACAGCATCAATTTCGTCAATGAAGATGATACATGGAGTACTCTTTCGTGCCATGGCGAAAAGATCACGGACTCTGGATGCTCCAACACCGACGAACATTTCGACGAATTCCGAACCACTGACGCTGAAGAATGGTACTTGAGACTCGCCAGCTGTTGCCTTTGCTAATAGTGTCTTACCGGTACCTGATTGTGTTAGCAGGCACTTTTAAAACACTGGCAGAGGTCGTGCAGAGCTAAAAAAGTAAATGTGAAGGTAGAAAACTCACCAGGTGGTCCAGAGAGAATAGCACCACGAGGAATCTTAGCACCCAATCTCTGGAATTGTTCAGGAGTCTTCAAGAAAGCAACGAATTCCATAATTTCTTGCTTGGCCTCATCCATACCAGCAACGTCCTTGAATTTGACTTTGATATCTGTCTCGTGATTGAACTGTTTCGCCCGACTTTTCCCCATACCGAAGATCCCGCTGTTGCTTCCAGCACCCGCGGAGGCTCGTCGTGAGAAGTACCATATTGCACCGATAAACAAAAGCGTAGGACCAAAGCTCAATAAGATGGCTAATCCACTGCCGTCACTTGCGTAGCTGATGGGAATTCTCTCTGCTGACGGGATTCCTAGATCATTTTGTGCATTTTCCATCCGTTGTTCAAATGAATCAGCTGATCCTATCGAGAAGTAGTAATGGAAGTTTGGGTTTCCAAGAGGACTGTCCGGATACATTGATTGTGCAGCCTCAGTGTGGAGGTCTACTCGCACTCTATCTTTGTTGACTACTGTAAGCTTCTTGACCAGTCCCTTGTCAAAGAATTTGCTCCGAAATTCTTGGTATGTGATTTCCTTGCCGTTCTCGCCTGGGAACAATGTGCTGTACAGCAAGTAGGACACGAAGGCCGTCACTAATATGGAGCTCAAATCAACCTTGGTATCTGAGAGCTTGAAACCATCCTGCTTGTTGCTACCCTTGCCACTGTTCTGATTAGGAGGCCTGGCGCCACCGAATGCGCCTTTCGATTCGTTGGACTGGAAGTCTGTTTTACCAGATGTTTGACCAGATGATTCCCGTTCTGCCATTCGCTTCGCCATTTGGAAGGCCATTTTCATAACTTTCCCCGTCTCAGACAGAGTTAGTGGCCTTGTCCTGTGTTTATTTAATAATTCCCTGAGTTCGACCGGTATCCCATATTTTGCTACGTCCCGGAATGAGTTCTTCAAAGATGCCGACTGCTCCTTTCCCATACCCTTCGTCATCCATAGCATCATTTCTTCTAATTCCTTCAGCTCCTCGTCCGTCAACCTGACCATACCCTCGTCTAATGGAAACTTGTCTTCCTCTGAGCTCTTCGCATTCTCGTCTGGTTTCGATAAAGGTGTTTTTCCGTCGTAAAGATTTTCTGTCCCAGGAGCCGACTTAGAGGATGGCGTAGGAGCCTTTTTATCCTTTGACTCTACCTCATGTCCATCTTTCTTCGGTTGATTGGAATTCGAAGAGTAGGTGCGCACCTTCTGTGCGAGTAACCGCGATCTCAGTAGAGGTGCATGAGATGATGTGCGAAGGGAATTTCGTGCGGCGGATTGAATGGTGGCATGAGAAATCCTAGCAAGATTGCTCGACTGCCGTAAAATCGATGTCATGCTTGGCTAGAGCTACTGTGTTGTATTTGGAAGGAAAGGAGAGGTTTCAAGTCACTGTCGCGTGTCTTTCAGTGACTGACCACTATTTCATAGACTCGCGGGGCAGATTGGAAGAGATCCTCGTTGACTTCGGAGTTAGTGATGGAGGCAAATATTCGCATGTCGTTTCGATTTCCGTAATGATGTCTTGATTAGGTGGGCAGGGCCACTTGATTAGTGAAAGCGACCACTAGCGCAATTATGTCAGGTCTAGAAGCAAAATTACGATCGTGAATTATGTTGTTATAAAAACTAATGACATGATTCTACTAATTGATATAGATGCACACTGTTTCTGAAAATAAAAATACCATTATAATTGAAGGGCAATTTATGAATTATAATGCTAACTTATCATTAATACAGTGCTTGTGCAAGCCCCTCGAGGCCGCAGTGCAAATCTGAGGAGAGTCATATTGTACAGCCATTACGTCCTCCCACCGATTAACGGAGGTTAAAAAAGTAAACATATCGAGCCATATGAGTCCCTAAAAGATGCGCCCTGTTTTCATGCAATCGCAATTGCTTCCTAGGCCGTAAATCCGTTCTTTGTGATCCATCATCCGTAATGCCAAATGCCCCTCAAACACCATTACTTCGCAGCCCAAAAATTACAATGCTAAAATCAAACTGTTACAACCCACCTTGATGCTGCAGATGCGCATTATTGTTCATATGCAGATCCGGGTCACCCACGATCCCATTCTCGAAACTTTGGTATGCGCCTCCAGTCATTTCAGCCCAGTCCCATTCTAGGGTCATGGGCATTTGCCACAAATCTTGTGGAACGAAAGGTTGCTGGAAAGCATTAGGATTAAGTGGTGAATTGACTTCGTTGCCATTGGTGAACCCCTGGATGTCTCCAAACGGCGTGGCAACTGACCCCATGTAATCGCTTCCAGTACCGTTGAAATCCGGCTGCCAATTTGAATTCGGCGAAGAGTCTTGCATAGGACTAAAACCATTATGAGGGTTTAGATGGTTGGGCATATTGGGCGAGAAGACTCCAGACATTGGCGTTTGAGAGTGGTTCGCTATTGGTGTCTGTGGTTGACCGGCCCTCGATATATGTGAAGATTTGGTATGGTCATCATGGCTCTTGCGTTTCCTCCTCGAAGATGTCTCCTTCTCGGCTTTGTCGAGAACGACCTTGGCAATCCTCTCAAACTCGGAGCAGACCCCTAGCATGCGTTTCACGCCTCCGTTTTCTTCTTCTGCGCCTAGCATAGACAGGAAGTTTACAACAAGGTTCATCAAGCGTACGTCAGAACGAGCTCTTGGATCTTGAGGATTTTGGAGAATATTTCCGAAAAGAGTCACTAATGCGGAAACAGGAAAGTAGAGAATAAGCCTAGGATTGTTAGTTTAATTCCCAGTACATTCAGTTATAATACGACTTACCAAACACAAGCGAAGTCTCCCTGAGGAACATATTTGATGAGATGGATGGAGGCGCGAGCTGCAGAAACACATAAAGCTGCAGAAGAAAATACCCGAGGGTTTAGGGGGCTAGCATTGAGACCCTGAATAGCATAATTCGAAAGTCGACTTGTCCAGTACCCATGATGCACAGACATTCGATGAATAGTAGTAAGACAGTTGTAATAAGCAAAATGAAGGACCACAACATGAAGGATCAAGGGCGTGTGTGAGGCTTTAATTTCATGTTCCGGGCGAAAGTCAACGGGAATGCTATCTTTCCATTCTTCAAGCTGGTGATCAAGCTCGCCGATAGTGTTCAGGAGTTCTCCATCTGACTGCTTCGAGGCTTTGGTCGAGTAAAGTTGGTTGTAGACTCTGCTTTCAATGGTCGCAAATTCACACATTAGCCGGAAAAGGTTCACCTTGCCCTTTCCGTCTGCCAAAGGAATATTGCCAATGTTGTCCTCGGGATCTGCACTAGGTAGCTCGACGTTCATATCATCGTCATCTTGTGCAGGTGGGCGTCCAGATCGCAGACAGATATCCTTGTCTAACATGTAGCCAATCCAGAAAACTCGCTTGCGTTGCTCGATCTCAACTGGGTTCAGGTTGAAGCCAGAACCACGTTTGTGGAGTCCGATACTATGCGATAGCCGAATGGCCGCTGCTACGAGAAAGAAGGACGGCTGGGGATTAGGCGTGCCCTGCATGAACAATGCCATGCCCAAAAGTGCCTGCACGCTAAGAAGGTCCGTATTCCGCATAGTTAGTTCCGTAAATACGCCCATCGCATTCTTCAGGTAACCCCAGGCCTTCGTATCTTCATCTTGTGGAACTAAGTGGCTCATAACGCGAAGACGATGAGCAATAGCAAGCGCGCAATTGAGACTAGCCCACCATCCAGAACCCTGATATGGATCGGGAGAGTATTGCCGTTCGACGAGATGCATAAACGTTGGTTGATGAAAAAGGGGAAACATGCAGTTGAAATTCTCGAAGAAATCTTTCAGCAGAGATACACATTCGTTTTTGGGGGGTAGTTGTTTGAAGATTGGTCGGTGGAACAAATCGGCGAACACTTCTGGCTTCCAGTACATCGACTTATTGTCGTCGACTGAAGCGGATGATATCATTTCTTGGAAGGACGAATCGCCTGTCTTCTCATTGACCCATTGGATACCTTTTGGCGAAAAGATAGAGAAGCCGGAAGATGATCCTATCACAGTCAGCAGAGTCTCTCGCTATGTAGTCCGCTGCATACCTATATATCTAGTTTCCCCACAGTTATTTGTAACCAGGGAGCACATCATATCAGACAGTGCTTCTACCGGCTCTTCCTTATTCTCACTTTGTCCATCTTTGCTATCTTTGCTATTCCGTTTCTCCTTGTCCTTACTTTGCGGTTCTGGTGATGTTATAGCGCTGCGGGGTGTCGAAATATTCCCGTCATTGTGACCTGGGGTACTTTGTTCCGGGGATGTCGGATTTGAGCCTGGTGCAGCAGAGGTCCTCCGTGATTGATTCCTATCCTGTAACTTCTTCTCCAGCATACCAAGGTCCGTTCGCCCATTGTCGTCTTCGTTGAGAAGGCCTTAAAAATGTGTAAGCAACTATGATGTTGTCGGCACTTATTCGCAAGGAATCGATAGACAAACCAGACAGCCGTAGCAAACTTTCCATGCGTCCCAAACGATTTTCTAGACCCTCGATGTACTTCGCCCTATTCAGGAATCAGCGATCTGTTATATATTGTTCTCAGTTCTCTTACCCTTTCGGTGGGTTCCTCTTCTTTTCGACTTGTGTAAAAACACACTCGGTCTTGTAGTTGATACAGTGCGTACAAGCGGGTAGTTTCCCGTCGCATTTGATCTTTTTCTTCCTGCACATATCACAAGCCTGCCAACGTCAGTCATAAATCTCTGTCCCTCCATTCGGAACTTGTCGTACCCTAGCTATCCTTCTCCTTTTCGCTTCGTTACTCTCGTCAAGAGGGGTCCCATCGCCGAAAAGTGGCCCACTCATATCAGGTAACGTCGAGGGCATCGGCATGCCATCTGCAGTGTAAGCTCCGAAGATCTGTGGTGGGGGGTTCATCAAAGGCGGCGCCGAAATCTGGGGAATGAAAGAATTGCTTTCACGATGCATGGAGTCCATCATCGCTGACTATCGCATAGTATTTTGTAGTGTATTGTTCGATGTTGTAAAGGTCGCGGAATATCCGTCGAATGTCCGCCCAGTTTTCCTGTGCATCGGCTGGAATGATGTGGTTTCGTATTCGTACAAGCCTTTCGAGGTCGCAATCGCTAAGTCAAGGACTCGGAGTATGGTGGAGTTTCCGCGACGTTCACTCCAGCGGTATTGGCTACCGTGCTTTGCTGTGAGCAAGGTGTTGTTTGTGAATGTACCAGGCACAAGTTGATAACGAGTAAAGGTCTCTGCAGGCGCTGAGCTGAGGTCAAGACTCAGGTGTAGTGTTGTGCGAAAAGTACAATTCACTGGGGACTCGGAGTCTCAAGGTACCTGGGAGTGAGTACCGTGGAGGGGTCGTTCGTCGTTTGGTCCTCCGTTTCGGGGGTGGAATTTAGGGCGCTGCAACTAAAACCCGGTTACCTGACGCAGTGAACTAAGTCTTACATACAAGTACTGATGTTCTAGACATGCATTGAGGATATAAATGACTCAAAAACCATTACTTTTCTAGATGGACAGAAGAATTGCTGTGTTCAATTGTGCTTCCACAATGTTGACTGTTGCATCGGGAATATGGCAGGTGAGGAAGCTTGGTCGGTACAAAGGATACCCAATGCGATTACCGATCATGGACTTGCGATTCTTCATAATCACACATCTAGCCCTGCGGAGATGAAATAGGGGCGCAGGCTACAACGTAATGTGCTGGGAATATACTACTACCACACAGGTGGTAGGAGAGGAAACAATATTTGATACAGTTTATTGCCCTCGTCTCATCCCATAGGATACGATACGTACGGCGTCATTTCTCACACCAAACATCTACCAGAGCTGTCGAAATAAAGTTAAAGCGGGCTGGATTGGCAATCTGTAGTGAGCTCGCAAGAGTTACAAAAAATTAGCACATGAAAGACGATCATCTCCTCGTTCTCTTACGGCACACGAAGCTGTTGAAGTGCATACCATATCAGACTCCGAAGCTCGTTCTCTACTCTCTTTGTCCCGCAATCCATTAGACACTGAAGCCATTGTGATGCATCCGTACATTTTCATTCATTCTTCATTTGAGCTGCTACTGGTGACCAGACCTTGGTGATCTTCGGCTTGCATATTGATGTGACATTCTAGACGCAGCCAACTGCAGTGGGGTCGATGAAAATCATCTTTGACTAATGAGCACTTTTGAGGTTCGATCTGTGACACTACTGAAACGTGCGGATAGACTTCATTCGGCCATAACGACACCATCACGATTAACCAATTCCGGGTCTCAACCTCCCCGCATGGACTCAGAATGACAAATCCTCACAATATCTCGCGGACACAAGTCGGCCGTGGTGTTTTGTGTACAACCAAGCTTTGCGCTCCATCATTCTTTGGGAATGGCCGAACTGGAAAAATATCACAACGCTCAATGCACTTGGACATCATGAATTACATCCGAGGTTTCATACATGGGAAGACATTATCTTTTATCGGTATATCTGATCTCAGACTCTATCCTTCGCCGGATACTACAAGGTGGCGCCTATATTATCCAACAAATCATTAAAATCCCCCTAAGAGATGACAAGTACCGGGTATTTGCCAATATCAAGAGAAATGCGTATCCCAAATCTAAGGTTCCCTCCTCCAGATTTCAGCAAGAGTCATAACGTAACGAGCTGCAAGTAAGACGAGTCTTCCTGCGCCTATGGTATCAAAAGTCCCGTCCAACAGAAAAAAAAAACGCCAATCCAAAATGCCAAGTGACAGTAAGTATCCAAGAGCAACCTGGAGAGATTGACTTCAGGTGCGGAAACCCCCACAATATCTACAGGGAAGCGAAAGCTTCACATTAATCCATGTCGTGAAGCCGCCAACCAAGGGCACAGGCATTTACAGAAAAATAATCATCTTTCAGACCTCTTCAGTGAACCTCGAGGTGTGAGATCCATCCTGTGAAGGATGTGATCGACCGATGAGATCAGGTCTTGGTGGTATTGGAGTATGTATGTCCACAAAAGGTCCATGTTCTGTGACTGGGGTTCTTGCTGGACTCGGTCGCATCATCGGTATGCCGGAATCTCTTGCTACGGGAGCATCAAGAGGGGGGCTTGGCTGTCCTCCATAGAACCCCTGCTCGTCTCGATAGAATGATGTGCCGCTCAAGGTGTTGGGATTAGGCATTGGCGGGACCCCCGAGGGATAGAACGAAGAACCGCTCAGTGTATTTGGATTTGGTTCGTTAACACCACCCCCATAACCGTCGCCGCCATGCTGCAGGACCGACGGGAGTTTTTTGCCAGAAACCCTGTAAAATCCTCTCTCACTTCCAGCAGAAGAAATTGTTTCTGTTTTATGGGATGAACGTTTGCCTGTAAGACTCGCTAGAGCTACTGGAACAGCCATTGCGAGTGATCGGCGTTCCGTCATGCTACGTGGTTGATTAGAAAACGAATTTGAGTCGCCTCCTCCATTTCCACCACCACCACCACTGGACGTTGGAGGTAGTTCTCTGCTAACACTTCCAAGTGAGAGCATTCCCCCACTCTTTTTCTTCCATCTCAGCACAAACAACAGAAGAAAAAGAACCGCCGCAAGCCCAGCCACGCCGCCAACAACGCCCCCAACAATTGTCGATGTTGGTGGAGTAGAACTGTTATTCGATGCCTCTCCATTCCCAGCAGAGGCAGTGCTCGTGGATATACCGCTCCCAGTTGAAACACCAGTTCCTCCGCCAACAAAAGCGCTTCCACTAGCCGAGCTCGTCTGGGATGGGTATGGAGACGAAGATGAAAATTGAGTCGAACTTGAGACTGAGTCCGAAGACACCGATGAAAACAGTGATGTGCTTGTTGAGATAATAGAAGAAGAAAGTATCGTCGTTGGATTACCGAGGAATGAGGAAGTCGCCGTCGATTCAACCGTAGAAAGAGTGGTACTATTAGAAATCGATGATGAGGTAGAAACGGATGAAAGAGTTGTGGAATTGGATAAGCGACTTGAGCTCGAAATTACTAAAAGCACGTATCAATACATGTCCCTTTGGTGGATTCATAAGGCTTTGTTGAACTTACCAGTAGTTGAATTAGCATTAGGAATGAGCGAAGAAAAACTAGAAGGAATGGGAGTCGAGGTCACCTTTGTGCTCGACGTTAACGATAGGACGGCTTGACCAGACGATGAAGGCTGAGAGCCTAGGGCAGTAGAGACGGTGGAAGTTACATCTGTGCTCGATGAGCTTTCAGACGTTGTAGTGGTTCCCGAGTGAAGATTGAGGGACGGATAGTTGCTTGCAGGAAAAGTCTGGACGGCAAAGGTTGAGCCATCAGTATTCACATCGACTTGTTGAACCACGGAAATTGTTTGGATTACTTCAGTCACAGCGGTTGCTTCAGCGGTAGCGGTCGTGATGGCAGTTTGTCGTTTGTCGTGCAGTTTTTGATGTTGTAATAAATGATTGTGGTGAGCGTTTCCATGCTCGTGCCTGGCCAGAAGGAGTGATGGACCAGCGTCGTTCATGGCGTTTGCCCCTTTGGATGCAGCTGCGTCTACAGCGCTCGACGGGAAAGTGGAAAAGGAGTGACTCCGCGATATAGACGCGATATATGTGATGTTGTCGTCACCTCATTGCCGTCGTGAGAGAAGTGAAGAGGAATCTTCGAAATTCCCTTTGAGGACTTTGGGGGGAGGGTTTGACGAGTGCGTGTGGGCAGGTAGATGGTTTGTTCACACTTCCACAGCGTTCTCGTGAGGGTGCTAACTTCTCCAAAGATGAGTGCTAGGACTACTTAATTAGGTTTAGTCAGGGCCCGATAGGTTAATATTATTATGGTGTCAGTGTGCGCCAGGGTAAGGATTGGACACGGGCCACTTGCAAATTTCGCTAGTATCGAATTTGGGTGATTTCGTAGTAATTTTGAGTGGGTCTGCGTGCTTGCAAGAGTCAGGCTGACGAATGATACCGCGTTGCCGTAATCTATTTCCATGGATTAAATTGGAATTGGCCAATGGAATTGCACGAAGAAAATTAAAGAAACATGGCTACCGAAATATTCGTTTGAATAAGCACGAGGCTCAGGGATGTGCACCGGTTAAAATGGGATGACCCTGGCAGTTTCCAATTTTTGCACCGTTTCTTATCCACTTTCATAGAGCGGAAGCGGCAGGCACGCAGAACATAAGATGAGACGAGATGAATCTGTGCTATGTGTCGTGTTTACTTTTTGCCGTTGCGCTCGATTCACACGGAGCACAGCTGCACAGCTGCACAAGTACGGGCAATTGACGGGGAAAAGATAGCCATACCAGGCACCCTTCTTCTTCTATAAACAGATCGTCGTGCCTCTCCACTTGTGGAGCTGCTATGACCTACGAAAGGCTGCGGAGTTCCACAAGGAGCTCTGATCGCGATATAAGGAGGAGATGAGACGAGAAGAGAAAATGGAGAAGACCACCTAGAACTCTGGTCCAGGCACCTTTGTAGATGGTCCATTTCTAGATCTTGGTGGGGATCGTTCCTGTTCCTGCAGCTGCGACCCATCAACCATCAACCATCAACCTATCATTTACCTATAGCTCCTTTGTTGGCAAGCTCACATGGTCAAGTACACACCACGTCGTACAGTCGTACAGAACAATCGTCCGAGTTTGATTACTGTTACTGTAACTGAAAGGAATCCACCAAGTGTGAGAATGGATGACGGCTATCGCCGAAAGTACATACGAAGTGTACAAGAATGAAGAGATGCTCCTCTATTTTGATATTATATGGGATTGTCTTACTATATGTTTTTGGCATTACCTCGGTAGAGCTGTTCTACACAATTTCCCTGAGTATGCTCTCCGACTCAGCGACGAAGAGGAAGAAAAGAAAAGCAAAGAAAAGCAAAGTCTTCACTCACAGACCTGTTGACACGACTACCTTTCTCGCTTTCTTGCGCCCTTAGTATCTTACTCTGTACACCCTCCAGCCTTCAGTACCTTCTTACCTGGGATTCTCTTCCGACCGAATGCATGCATCAGCGCTGGACTTGGGGTCTACCGGGCGGGAACATTGCTCAAGTGGGAGCGGCTCGCTGCGGTGCTCAAACGGATTTTCGAAACTCTGAACGCCGTACTCGTACTTGGGCCGACGGCGGCTGTTTGGCTAGAACATTGTCCGGTTTGGGCCAGTATCAAATCCGAAGATACGAAGATACAAAGCTAGAAAGTACTTCGATCCGATGATCTTGGAGATTGCGGAACAAACAAGGCACTGTATCTAACTTTAGAAGCCTCGGGAGAAATACCCTGACTAGGACTCTACAGTAGGAATCTAGAGTCAGTACGGAGGATACACGCGCGTAAGATGTATTGTGAATCGTAATCGTAAATGAATCGAAAGGAACAAAATGCCGTCATCAAATCTTGGGTGCAACAAAGTGGATAAAACATATAGTTGTAAGATTATCTCGATCTCGACTTGGTTGTTCACTTCACAATGTTATGGTAATTATGCCTGCTAATCCTTCCGTCCATCACATGCGCGTGCGTGTGAAATGCTGTTGGGTTGATACGCGGTTATCAGGAACCGAGAAGTTGGATCTCTTGGTTCGAAATCATGCAATAGACAACAAAATGCACCAAACATTCCCGTCATAACTACTCATTTTCTCCTGCCAACTAAGCTTGTGTGATCTCACTCTTCCAGGGACAATGGCGACTCCTGCTCAGTTAGCAGAGAAAGCTCGACAAGATCGCCCAGCCGTTCCGACGACAAGACGCCATACCCCGCCCCCACTACCTCCAAGAGGAGAATCCATCCAAGCTCCTCCACCATATTCAGAGGAGGATGTAACGAAGAGAAATGAACTGATTTCAGAGCAATGGCGTTCCCAGGATCCAAGATCATCCTCTACACATTCTCTAGTACCTTCAGAAACTGGTCGAGATGGCCGTCGCAAGTTGCTACTTATCTATGTCCATGGGTTCATGGGAAATGAGACCAGCTTTCAAAGCTTTCCAGCTCACGTTCACAATCTTCTAACTATTGCGCTTGTTGAGACGCACGTAGTGCATACCAAGATTTATCCTAGATATAAATCCAGAAAGGCTATCAATTTTGCACGAGACGATTTTAGTACTTGGTAAGTCCTGCTGCGAGGTGATTCTTCACTATGGGGAAGCGCATCGCTAACCCCATTCGTACAGGTTGCAACCTCACGAAGATGCCTCGACCGATGTGATTCTCCTTGGGCACAGTATGGGAGGAATTTTATCTGCAGAGGTCGTTCTTCAACCTTCTCTATCCGCGAGTCGTCCATTCAAGCATCGAATACTGGGAACGATCAACTTCGATACCCCGTTCTTAGGCATGCATCCCGGTGTAGTTGTGAGTGGTATTGGAAGTTTATTCCGTCCAGCACCAGATCCACCGAGCTTGAAGGAAGGATCACAATCACCAATGGGGCAGAGTTCGCCGTCTCTGAATAGCCTGGCAGCAACGTCAAGTCATGGGATTCCCTTGGCAGATTCGGATACGATGTCTCAGAGAAGTGATAGCTTAAGCACAAATTCTCTTGCTTCACCTCCGCTGAACGATCCGTACTACAATCCTCCATTTCCAAACGATGTGAGGATGCCCGAACGGAAAGGCATTGATAACCTCTTACATTTCATCAACAAACATGCAGAAGGTGTTGGCACGATGGCGAAACTTAATGGTCTCACTTCAGCCACCTCGAATTACTTTATGTCCCATCTAGAATTTGGAGGGTGCCTGGCTGATTACCCCGGGATGATGAATCGTTATTCTAAATTGCGCGGCTTAGAAGATGCCAACGGGTTCGCTGGAAGTACTGAAGCTGGCCATGGCGGAGAGCGTAGAAGGTTCGTCAACTACTACACCGCCAGCACTGGGCGACTTAAAAAGCCGAAAGTCAACACGGGCCCAGAAGAAACGAGTGAAGGTGTCCCAGAAGCTGGACTGAGTAGTCTCAGTTTGGATACCCTTCGGGATGACCCTCCCGTAGTGTCACCAAATCAATCTGCGCAGGAGCTCAACAATGAGTCGGAGAATCTGGAATCTGTACTGCATGTTGAAGAGCAGATCCATAATCTAGGTGAGGACTCAGGTGTTCAGGACAGTATTCCTAACTCCCCTGAAATGCGACACATCGATTCGATACCAATTGATGAGGACGAAATAGAGGTCAATGCCATTTCGTCAAGTGCTGAAATGGCTGTAGACGCTGAAACAGTTGTACAACAAGTGCCTAGCGAAGTTCCACTTCCGCCAGTTCCAGAGGCTCCAACCGAGCCATCTCCAATTGATCTGAGTCTTTATACAGACAAAGACGCTCGCAAGATCGCGGAGAAGGAACAAAAGCGCCTTCTGAAGGTATACAATCAAGCCTTAAAAGATCGAGAGAGTGCCTTGAAAGATCGCCAAAAGCTTATTGAAAAGCGTGAAAAGAAAGCTCGGCAAGAGGAAGAGAAACAGCTTAAAGCTCAGGAGAAGCAACGATTGAAGGATGAGAAAGAAGAAGAAAAGCGGTTGAAGATACAGGAAAAGCAGCGGCTCAAAGAGCGAGAAGAAGAAGCTCGAAACGCAACTGCAAATTCTCAATCCGATCAAGCCAAAAAGGACAAGGGCAAGGACAAGGCAGAGAAGCCCAAGAAGGACAAAAAGTTTTGCATGCTTCCTCCAGAATCAGGGGGTAAGAGAGATATCTGCTGGGTTAGAGTGTATATGGAAGGCGTAGATGAAGTTGGCGCACACTGCGGTCTCTTCTTTCCTGGACCTCAGTACGAAAGCTTGGTTGGAAATGTGGGTGAGAGGATTGAGACATGGGTAAAGGAAGATGCTATGAGAAGGGGAGGGCGACCAGTCTCATAATTGGATTGAAAGTTCTTCGTATATAGTTGCGGCAATGACTTTAAAGATACCCATGATGTCGAGTTTAGAGACAGCGTCGGTTTTCACTCATTAAGATCCGTGCCTGTTTGCAATATCTGAAGGAAGTCTCAGAGATTGGTCGAGGAAAGAATTGACAAACTACGACCGCTTGACGAAGTTGAGGGAAACTCTTATGAGTCTAAGGTAAGATATGATATGGTAATTGACTATTTCGAAATACATTCGACCATCCTGCACGTGGGACACTACTATATTTACCTAGAATTGTTGGAACACATCAAATATACATTGACCGGAATATGACTTGATTCACAGGCAGTCTAGGCAGGCCTCGGTCCCATCAACGTAGCTCACCTTGGCAGTAATCAAGTTCTATTATTCCTATGCATCCCCAACTTTTCGGATGCATGCGCAAAAGTAGGATTGGCTATCATCATTCGTAAATATTTCGTTAGTATACGCACATGAAGGAAGATATTCCCTGAGTCGTCTTTATCTAGTTGGAGGTTGTGGTGTCGAGTGCTGGGAGAGTCTTGTTGATATGTTGAAATCCTATGGCTATGATCGAAAGAGGTGTTAGAGATTTTGATAGGAACCGTTGATGAATACAACTGCCGACAACGTGGCTCATCAAAAAATAGTGAAGGAAGTAATGCCGAGCTAGGGGTCCAAAGAAAATTGCTACGAGTAGGTTCCTCCTATTTAATCGAGAGAGTTCAGCCATTGGCGTCATCGCAAAGACATTCTACCCCACAGTCGCCAGGGATCTTTCATCCAAAGATACGAATATGCATACATTTGACCGCTCAGAGAAAAACATTTATAAGACTCAATAGCAGTCAACAACCATTTTGCTATTCCTGATCCTTTTTTTTTTTTGGATCAATGTGTGACCATTGATATGAACCGCGTCGAACAAAATCACCAAAATGGCATCTGAAGCTTCCAATTCCTATTCCCTTCCCAATGCGCTTCCGCGTAACTCGAGCGCAAACCCCTCTGCAGCCCCGAACACCTCGACACAATCCTGGCGCAATCGTCTCAGTTCCATGGTCTCTAATGCTACGAACTCTACAGCCAACAACAATAATACGGAGGAGGATCATGGCTTGCATACGGCGAACACAAATGCGTCAATGAAGACTAGACACGTCCCGAAGTGGTACAAGGTGCGCTTGTTCAAGGGAATGATTGATGATGTGAAGAGGAGAGCTCCGTATTATTGGAGCGATTATAGGGATGCGTGGGACTATAGAGTGGTGCCGGCTACGATTTATATGTATTTTGCGAAGTATGTCAAATCTTTGGGGCTCTTGTGACACGTCGGAGAGTTTGGGCTGGGACGAATGCTGGGACGAATGCAGTACAACGAAACGTTGACTAACCCGATGGCAGTATTTTACCTGCGCTGGCGTTCTCCTTGGATATGTAAGTGCTCCTGGATAGCTATGGTAGGTCAGAATACTGATTCGTACAGGTTCACGAAAACAAATATGAGCTATGGAGTTAATGAAGTATTACTTGCATCAGTTTTGGGCTCCGTCGTCTTCGCAGTATTCGCTGCACAACCTCTGGTC
Source organism: Clarireedia sp. CPB17 (assembly GCA_002242865.1). Classification (NCBI taxonomy): domain Eukaryota; kingdom Fungi; phylum Ascomycota; class Leotiomycetes; order Helotiales; family Rutstroemiaceae; genus Clarireedia; species Clarireedia sp. CPB17. The sequence continues at coordinate 23,171 of LLKJ01003492.1, forward strand.
ATTGTGGGTGTTACAGGACCAATCACTGTCTTCAATTAGTGAGTGCTGCAGCGTGTTAATGCGGAGGAATGGTGCTGATGCGGTTTAGTACCGTCTACGATATCATCGTCCCGACTGGAGCAAACTATTTTGCATTCATGGCACTAGTTGGATTGTAAGTCGCCGTCTTACCCCTAGGAACACCAGCCATTCGTATTAATCGGTGAGTAGATGGTCACTTGTGATGCATTGGATACTTGCCATAACCAATTCCTGCAATGCGCTTCGATATGTAACTCGGTTCTCCTGCGACATTTTCGGGTTCTACGTTGCCTTCATCTATCTTCAGAAGGGTATTCAAGTGCTCACACGTCAGGGATCGGACGAAGCTTTCTATCTTTCCATCACCGTTGCGTTGCTTGTTCTTGGGTTCGGATTCTTCTGCGGTGTCATCGGTGATAGCCCTTTGTTCCAGCACTACATTCGAGTTTTCATCAAGGACTATGGCACACCTCTTACGATTATTTTCTTCACCGGTTTCGTCCACATTGGTAAGATGGCTGACGTGGATCTAAGTACATTGCCTACGAGCAAAGCTTTCTATCCAACCCTTGATAGAGGATGGTTCATACATTTCTGGGATGTTAGAGTTTCGGATGTGTTCATTGCTATTCCATTCGCTATTTTGCTTACGATATTGTTCTATTTCGATCATAATGGTATGCTAGATTCGTACTCATGCTTCATAAATCCTTTCACTAATAAACCATGCAGTCTCTTCATTGATTGCCCAGGGCACTGAATTCCCACTTCGAAAGCCGGCAGGATTTCATTGGGACATCTTCCTCCTTGGCCTCACTACAGGCGTCGCTGGGTTGCTCGGCATCCCATTCCCGAACGGGCTTATTCCGCAAGCTCCTTTCCACACCAACTCTCTCCGTGTCACCAAACTAGTTGCGGATACCGATGAGTCTGGGGAATCCAAAGGTCATCTGACTACAGTTACTTCGCACATTGTCGAACAACGAGTTTCCAATCTTGCCCAAGGTCTTCTGACGCTTGGCACAATGACTGGCCCTCTGCTTGTTGTCTTGCACTTGATCCCACAAGGTGTTCTTGCCGGGCTATTCTTCGTCATGGGCGTGCAAGCTCTTCTGGACAATGGCATTACTCTCAAAATTCTATTTCTCCTCAAGGACGCTTCCTTGACACCATCTTCCGATCCGCTTCGCCACCTTCGCCGATCAGCTGTCTGGATATTTGTCGCAATTCAGCTATTCGGATTTGGAGCCACCTTTGCCATCACACAAACTATCGCCGCGGTGGGATTCCCGGTTATTATTTTGGCGCTGATACCAATTCGGACCTGGGTTTTGCCAAAGTGGTTTACGAAAGAGGAGCTGAATGTTCTTGATGGGCCGACTGCAAGTCCGTTCACGATGGTCAGCGTGGGTGGGAATTATGGAGAGGAGGCGGATTCGGATGTTACCCCGGCTGGGGAAAGGGTTAGCGAAGGGGGTGTTTTGGTTGGAGAGGATAATCGACAGGATAACGGAAAAGGGGTGTTGGCAGATGATAGTGATGAGGGACGAGCGGAGAGAGGAGAATTCTCTGGTGGGATGACGAGAAGGAGGGAGAGTTGGAAGGGAGAGGGGAGGAGTGGGAGGCTGGGTGAGAATATGGAGATGCAGAATATGGGGGTGAGTAGGAGGAGTGTTAGTCGGCAGGAATAGATTTGTACAAGAAGGGCGTTTGTTTGTGTATATAAGGCACTGAGTATGAAGGGAAAGGTATATGATGAGGGAGTAGGGGAATATATACAAAAACATGCATTGAAAGAAGCATGAATGGGCGAGACTATTTATTGTCCCATCTTCACCAGATTGGAAGAATCATAAATTTAAACGCAGATGCGAGTTTAACCTGTGCCATTCTTGAGCGGAACTTTTTCCGTCCAAAACAGCTGAGATTAACTTCCATCCATGCCAACGTCATGCAGGAGCCTCTAGTAGTTTGATCAACTCCTTTGCTATCGCCTCCGCAAAGACCTCACTATTAACATCCTCTTCCCGCCTAACAACCTCAACACCACTCCCCTCCAACCCCCTCTCAATCTCCCCAAACATNNCAATCTCCCCAAACAGCTGCCCATCCGCCTCCTCATCATAAAACGCACCCCCCTTCACAGCCAAAACACTCGTCCCCCCCACCGGCAACCAAACCTTCGTCCTCCCCACCTCCCTACACTTCTCCCTCAGTCTCCCTGCAATAAACCTCCCAATCTCCGCACTCTCCTCCGCACTCGCCCGCATCAGCGTCACATCCGGATTATGCTGCACCAGCCGCCTGCTGCGAAACTTCTCGGGCACGCTCTCCTGCGGCCCGAAATTCACACACTCGCACGCGCCGACGCTGACGATCTGCGGGATACCCATCTCGGCGGCGGCGGAGAGTCGCTCGGAACCCGCGGTGAGGACGCCCCCGCAGATGTGGTCCGCGATCTCGGTCGTCGTGATGTCTAGCACGCCGGAGATGCGCGATTCTCGGATAAGTCGCTCCATGGCGCGTCCGCCGGAGCCGGTGGCGTGGAAGATGTAGACTTCGTAGGATGGGTGGTGGGTACGGAGATAGGAGGAGATGTGCTCGATGCAGGGGGTGGTGATGCCGAACATGGTTATGGCGATGCCTTTCTTTTTCGGTTCTTCAGCTTCCTTTTCGGATGTTTTGTTTTGTTTGTTGAATGCGGCTGCTGCGGCGCCGGCAATCATGCCGGCGGCGTTGTTGAGGATTTCTTTGAGGATAGAGTTCATCCCTGCGATGTCCACGACGCTGTACATCATTGTGATGTCGGTTTCTCCCACGTATGGCCCGGTGTGGCCGCTGGCCATGGTAGAGATGATGAGTTTGGGGAAGCCGATGGGGAGGGCGTTGCGCATGATGGATGCGCAGATGGAAGTTCCTCCTGAGCCGCCTAGACCGATGATTCCATGGAAACTGCCTTTTTGATACAGAGAGCGCACGAAGTTGGTGCTGTGGTGGATGATGTGGGTGATGTAATCGTTGCGTGCGAATGAGCTGTAATCCTGGGGGTCTTCATGAAGGAGGTCGGAGTGTGTGAAGTCGATCTCGGAGTTGGTGGTGTTGGGTGTTCGTCCTATGTCGGCGAGGAGCACGGTGCAGTTGAAGAGACTGAGGATTTGGGCTCGAAGATAGAGAATCTCTTCGAGTTTGGAATCACAGGTTCCGAGGAGGAGAACAGTTGGTTGTGACATTTTGATAGCGCGTGATGAACGTGCACACCTCTTCTTGGGGATCGATGTCTGAGGATGTTCCCTTTCATGTGTCGATAGGTCGTCTTTGAAAGACGTTGCACATATCTCCGGATTGCGCCCGTTCTTAGCAAACGTACCACAAGAACAAATCACCTGCCTGGTGTTATTCAACGCAAGGGAGATGTTTGATACAAGGCCAAACTTCAATAAAGCGCAGCTGAAGAGGCTAGAATAAATACACCAAGCAACCCCGCCATAGCTGCAGGCTTAATGGCCACTCGGAAGCGGTGCGGTCCGATGTTTTCAGGGCTGGGGAATCGGAATCGATCTGAAATGCGGGGAAACAACATCAACGTTTCCATAGTGTTACAAGGATTTGCCAACCCCGCCATCAGATGAAGCTATCGTACCTTTACTGTCAATAACTGCAGCAGATCCACAGTCAAACGAACTGAAATCGGATCAGTTTTCTCATATTAGGACATATTACAGTTTTTTCCTTCTTTGCCATCTGCCCACACATTATCCTCCACTCCCACAATGACGAAAGCTACAACTCGTGACATCGTCCTCGGACGACTAAAGGATGCCGTCAAGAACAAGAAAATAATCGTTGGGGCGGGTGCTGGTATGTAACAAGCCTCCTGCCTAAAACCTAGGGACTATGATATACTAACAAGCTTTTACAGGAATTGGACTCTCAGCAAAGTCCGTCGAAGCAGGTGGTGCAGACCTCATCATCGTATACAACTCCGGACGCTTCCGCATGGCAGGCCGTGGCTCTCTAGCCGGTCTAATGCCCTACGGCGATGCTAATCAGGTGGTTCTCGAGATGGTAACTTCACCCCTTATCCAAACCCCACATACCAACCAAACAGCTAACCAAACCACAGGCCTCTGAAATCCTCCCCATAGTCAATGACACCGGAGTCCTTGCCGGCGTCTGCGCCACCGACCCTTTCCGCTCCATGCCCTCGTTTCTCACCCAGCTCAAGAACCTCGGGTTCTGCGGCGTCCAAAACTTCCCCACCGTCGGGCTCATCGACGGTCGCTTTCGCGCCAATCTCGAAGAAACAGGCATGGGCTACGACCAAGAAGTCGAGATGATCCGTGTAGCGCACGAAATGGACTTACTCACCACACCGTATGTGTTTAACGAAGAAGAGGCGGAAAAGATGACCAGAGCGGGGGCGGATGTGCTGGTTGCGCATATGGGACTGACGACGTCGGGGACGATAGGGGCGGGAACGGCGACGAGTTTGGATGAGTGTGTGGAGGCGATTCAGAAGATTAGGGATGCGGCGGTGGGGGTTAGAGAGGATGTTATTGTGCTGTGTCATGGGGGACCGGTGGCGGAGGTGAAGGATGTGGAGTATGTGTTGGAGAGGACGAAGGGGATTCATGGATTTTATGGGGCCAGTAGTATGGAGAGATTGCCAGTGGAAATAGCGATTAGGGATAATATGAAGGGATTCAAGGAATTGAAGATTCGTGAATAGGAATGAGGGCAGAGAGCGAGTTTATGTAACATAGTTGTAAAGGTGCCCACAAAAAGAAACTGGAATAAGAATAACAATTCCGTCTTATCTATGCAGAGGTTCTGCTCTTGACTTACATGAATGACTATACTCCTACAACGTGCTCGTAAGCTCAAACCCTTCAGTCTAATCAACGCTCTAGAGAAAGAAGAATTAGTATAGAGTTGGACTTTCAGCGAAAGAACATCTAACCTAGTCACAAACCATACGTTTGGATAATTTCCAGTTGCTCCAACAAGAAGCTATCCATAAAAAATTCCAACAAAACTTCTGAAGACGGCCGTGGAGAATCAGAGAAATGCAACATTCAAAATGATGCCCGAAATAGAGTAAAAGAGCTGGCAACTTGTAGGTTTTACAAAGGTATACATGATATATTTTGAAGGTATTCCTACCTCCCCACCTCAACCTTCACCCCCAAACCCAGCGGGTCTCCTCCTCCCTCCATTCTCCGGCAAAATCGCCATAACCTTATAGACCTTCCCCATCCCATCAACGCCCCTATCAATTAACCTCTTCCACCCGCCCTCAATCCTCTTCCTATCCTCCTTACTCTCCACCCCCTCAAGCAAATCCTCCCCCCTCTTCTGAATCCCCATCATCTCCAACCAATCTGCCTGCTGCACCGGGCCATGCACCTCCACGCCCTCACTCGCATTCATCGCCGCCTCCGCCAGCGCCATAAAATCCACATCCGCGCTCAGATCGACCAAGCCCGGTTCGCTGAGCGGGGAAACCGCTTGGTGGGATTTGATGCCGCGGAGGGAGTTCGTCGGGATGGTGTCGCTTGGTCCGTAGTCGATGATGAGCGCAGCGCCAGAGGTGGTCGGTTTGGGATTCGTCGGAGAGCCGCCGATGTGGGATGCGAGTTCGCCGACGATGGTGTGGGATTCCGGGGAGATTTCGATGAGGGAGCCAGGGACGTTTTTCAGGGCTTTGTAGCGGGGAGAGATTTCGGGGAGGTAGAGAGAGTGCGGGGTGGAAGCGTGGGAGAGTGTGAGTTGGAATTCGGGAACGGCTGAGGCGGATTGGAGGGATTTAGGGGTACCGAGGGTGGTATGGGTTGAGTCTGGGAGCGCGGGTGAGACGACCATTTCGCGCCATTGAGGAGTTTTGGCTACGGATGATTTGGTAGAGGGAGAGAGTTGATGGGTGCCGGTTGGTGTTTGAATGGTGTCTGGTTCTGTGGCGTTGGGATTTGGTGGTACGGATTGAAAGGCGTGGATGGGAAGAGCATCGAAGAACTCGTGAGCCACTATGAACGGAGTTTTGCTTGGGTCTCGGAGAACTTAGTAACAGAACAGAGTCTGAATACTGGGATTATTTACCTGAAGGAACAAATTTTATATCCTCTGTCCATATGATAGGAATGTCTGCATACTTGCTCATGCATGTATAACCATTCTTTATCTCCTTTAATTTATTCTTCTTCCCGCACAAAAGCTCTTTCTGAGCATCTCTCAGACTGGGACTTGCTTCTACCATATACACAGCATTAATACGCGAAACAAATGGCTTGAATACAGTGAAAGTCTAGGTAGTGGATTAGTATAAAGTGTGAAAAAAATGCTATAGTTCAACCATACCCGTAACATATCAGCCATCAACGTACCCCTCCCAGGACCTATCTCAATCAACTCCACACCTTTTATACCTTTCGACTCCCTCTGGCTCATGTATTCCGTGACAAACCATACGCCCACCAGCTCCCCAAAAATCTGCGTGATTTCCGGCGAAGTTATGAAATCTCCCTTGGTACCGAATGGATCTCGTCCTTCCTGCGGCAAAGTATAGTACCCTCCCACATCAGACGTCAGGCACATGCGCATGAACGATGCCAGAGGGATTGGTCCGGTAGCCTAGCATCCGAATCAGCAATTTGCTTCCCCATAACGCATCCTCACTTGAGAAAATATACCGTGATAGCTTCATGGAGTTGTTTCGCAAGTGGCGTGGAGAATTGCTTCGTCTCCGTTGACAACCATCTCAAGCCCGAGTACAAAGTCGCATTTCTGCACTTCGTAGAACCGCGCAGAGCAGCTCGCGTCTGCCATAGCAATTGAGACCTCATCTTGGTCTTTTCGATATATATCAACACATACCGTTGCCTCTAAGTCCTGTGTGCTCCAAGGATGTGAAAGAAAGGCTACAAAAAAAAAAGTTCAAGCCTTGTCACCTCGCCTCGCCTCATCGTCATTGCGAGACTTTCTAAAAAGTCCTCAGCCTCGACCACTACTTACCTTTTAAAACCCAAACATCCCCTTTCCGAATCCGCGCATTCCACAATTATGTCCAGCAAGATCAAATCCCGCTGGGCAGACGACGAAGAAGACGCCGCGCTCGAAGCGCAACGCAAGCTCGAAAAAGAAGAAAAGAAGCGATTAAAAGCCGAGAAGCAGCGCAAACTCGACGAACAAGCTGCTGCCGCCGCCGCAGCACAAGCACAAACCGAACGCCCTTCCAAAAGACGAAGACTCTCCCCCTCTCCTGCACCAGAAGCCCCCCAACAAAAAGAAGACCTTCCCCCCGCGAAACTCCTCCGCTTCCCTACCCTAAGCTGGGGAAAATGTCGCAGCGTGGAAGATTATGAGAAACTGAACGATATAGAAGAAGGAGCGTACGGATGGGTCTCGCGCGCCAAGGACAGTCGGACGGGCAAAGTCGTCGCGCTGAAGCGGCTGAAGATGGAGAATGCGCAGGATGGGGTGCCGGTTACGGGGCTGCGGGAGATTCAGACGTTGATGGATTGTGAGCATGAGAATATTGTTAGGTTGAGGGAGGTGGTGGTTGGGGAGGATACGAGTAAGATTGAGAAGTATGTTTTCTATTTTTTGGGTTTACAATTTTGTTATATGATGTTTCTTGGGTTCTATATTGTGGATGCTGGATGGATGGAATCAAACGATAGCTAACACATCCATCTCCTCATCACAGTATATTCCTCGTCCTCGACTTCCTCGAACACGACCTGAAAACCCTCCTCCTC